>JAKCPI010003664.1:0-107536 GCA_023213315.1 Euborellia annulipes | reverse complement strand
CCATCTCATTGAAAAATATATTTGTAAATTTAAGAAATATCTGATCAAATCAAATTGTTACTTAGACGTATACACACGTATTAAAAACTGGAAGCATACAAAATAGAAATTATTTATATACCAACTAATGTATATAAAAAATATTCCATTATAACAACTCTATATATTAATACTGTGAGATTTTTATATTTTTTATAAAATATTTTATTTGTATTTTGTAACTGTCATCTTTATATATTAATGTATGTCTTTCCAGCTCTAATGGGACTGATGATGGCCTTAGTAGAATAAAGCCGAAACGTATCCAGAATTGAGAGTTTTTATTTAATATAGAGGCTCTAAAATTGGCTGCCAACTCCTCTGTCCTGTATCAAAAAAATCTTTTATTTAATTTCTATTTGCCGACGTTTCGGTCGCCAATCACGATCTTTATCATTTTAATAAGAGCAAATAAATGATTATATTTTTTCTACATATCAAAGTAAAAAGAAATTGCATTGAATATTAAAATACCTAAGTTGATGAGGTTCAGGAGATGAAAGAACAACATTAGATCAAATGCAGAGAAAGTTTTTTCTTTTTGCAGGTTATTCAGAAATGATTAATAAAGAAAGACTTTATTTTTTAAATTTGAAAATTTTAAGGAGAATAAGACAACCAGTGTGCGCATTTATCCTGGTTTTGGTCACAAAGGACCATCGTCAGGCCTGTAAAACAACATCAAAGTGTCAAAATAGGGTATTAGTTTTTAGTAGAATGTACCATGTATACACTGTTAAAAATTTTCGAGCAATATTCATACACAAGTATAGGAAGTCTGTTACACAAACTGTTTATGAATATTCAATTTGGGTTTATGAGAAAATTCATTTACCAAAAATGATCTTTCATAAACCCTGATATGAAAATTTTCATAAGCGGGTTTATGAAAAATCATTTTTGGTATATGAAATTTAAATTCGGGTTTATGAAAAAATCTATAGATCTATTTCTAACAAGATTCACATTTTTTTTACATATAATAATCTTAAAATAAAGAAAGACTTCATTTTTAACTTTGATACATATACATAGTACAGAAACCAAAATCTTCCTCATAATAAAACCTATTGTTTGGTATAATATACGAAAATACGGAGATCGAAAATTGATGGGTATGTTGAATTGTTTTTTAAGATTATTATATGTAAAAAAATGTGAATTTTATTAGAAATAGATCTATCTAATGTTATACATGTACCATCAAGAGAAAAGATATTGGATAACCCCCTCACTTCTACCTGAATTTAGAGCCTTTTGAGGTATGTATACAGGGCCGTAACTAGGCAGATGCAACAGGTGCACCGTGTATCTGTTGCATCTGCCTAGTTACGGCCCTTATACATACCTCAAAAGCTCTAAATTCAGGTAGAAGTGAGGGGGTTGTCCAATATCTTTTCTCTTGATGGTACATTCTACTAAAGACTAATACCCTGTTTTGAGACTTTGATGTTGTTTTACAGGCCTGGCGATGGTCCTTTGTGACCGAAACCAGAATAAATGCGCACACTGGTTGTCTTATTCCCATTAAAATTTTCAAATTTAAAAAAATGAAGTCTTTCTTTATTAATCATTGCTGCATAACCTGCAAAAAGAAAGAAAACTTTCTCTACATTTGACAAAATACCTAAGATCGTGTATAGTTGACAATATTTGCCCTGATGAAGGTCGTGATTGGCGACCGAAACGTCGGCAAATAGAAATTAAATAAAAGATTTTTTTTTAATTTAATCTCCTGGTTGCAAAGTCTCTACGAATCCTGAGTAAATCTCCACAGCCATAAAACATCAGTTTAAATATACAAATTAAACACTAGGTGATTTGTTTCAAGGGTTTTATTAATCCTTGATACGTATTTCGACAATTCCTTGTCATCATCAGAAGTGATTACAAAAACATATAACCAAGTATTTATTAATTTAAATAAGCGCAGGGAGTCGCACCACGGATCTTGTCGATTTACGCTCAACATGCCCTACTACTGGACCACAGTACGCACTTATTTAAATTATGATAGATCGCTAATTTCAGTCTACTAGAGGAACGCCGCTCAAATCAAGCGTTCAGATTTCTCCGTTGAGCGTAAATCGACAGATCCGTGGTGCAACTCCCGGCGGTACCTACATTTTTCGCTTATTTAAATTTATAAATACTTGGTTATATGTTTTTCATAATTACCTCATGAACCAACACATGATATATATAATTCTTTAGAAGTGATTACATTCTAAAGCATGAAAGTAGATACAACATATAATATATATACAAACTAGAGGCAGTGGTACGTCTTCTCCAAAGTCAGGAAAAACTCTCCTTGATCCTTGATCATTTTTTTTTTTTTTGCCATGTAATCGGTCAAGAGTCGTTCGTATCTCGCCAATCCCGCGTATTGTCTTTTAATATCCGGTAAACGACTGGGAGCGTCTAGTCCCCCCCAAGAATGGACACATATGCCTAATGAAGCTGACTCGGCTTAAACCCGATAAGGACATGTATTTGTTGGCCAGGTGGGGATCACAGGTCGCTCGCCGACAGATGACACATGACTCGCACGTACATGCATACGTCTTTCGACTCCTGACCTCTGACACGGCTGGTGGTGCCAAGCAAGCATCCACTATTTATAGAGCCACGAGGTGGCATCCATCAGAGAGAAAGAGAGAAGAGAACATTCAGGGGATTTACTACACAGGGCAGAGGCCCCACACGGGATTCCTTTCCCAAACAACGAATTCTAAATATTTTCGAAAATTTCGATCCCATGAATATCTTCATAACCATCTTCGTTCTGAAAATCTTATAATTTTCAGAATTATTAATTGTTCAAGTTTCGATTTCTACCTTAGTAAAATTCTAAGGGGTTTATAATCAACTAGTAAACATATCCAACAGATAGCAAATCATCGATATAGTAAACAAGAACACGCTTAACTTTCGAGTTAGACCAGGCGCTAGAGGTAGTTGAGTATGCAAAATGTGATGACCGAACTCTGTCAATGGATTTGGGCTGAGAATAGCTCAAGAATCCTGCCGGTCCAATTTTTTTTTAACCCCCACTCTTCTTTTTTTAACACTCACACTTTTTCCCATTCACACACACATACACACAGTCTTTTCGGCAACTTAGGCCATTTAAGACTTTAAATGATACACGTAGTTTGTAAATATATCTATCGGGGGTCCAGGCTTTCTTATTTAAGCCATTTGGTATCCAAAATCATCGGACTGCCTGGGATCCGAACCCTCGACCCTTGGTATAGGCCTACAAGGCAGATGCGCTCTACCAACTACACCAAGCCCGAGGGCCCACTCCTCTTCTTTGTTTAGGAAATCAATGGGATATGTGCTATGATAATGTGAAGACCTGCAACTATGTTAGTAGGCCTACACCAAACATTGAAAAATACTATCTTGCCGCCAGCTGCGGTGGACCTCTCTCCGCGTCTTTTATATAAATTTATTGATTAAATATATTGTCTCTATATACCATATATACCATTATTAATACTTAAGGCTCTAGATACCAGGTGGGGACTTTTTTTTTTTAGAAAAAAAACACTTTTTCCCATTCACACACACATACACACAGTATTTTCGGCAACTCAGGCCATATAAGTCTCTAAACGATATCCGTTATTGGTAAAATATATCAACCATTTGGTATCCAAATGGTTTAAATAAAATGATCGGACTACCTGGGATCCGAACCCTCGATCATTGGTATACAAGGCAGACGCGCTAACAACTACACCAAGCCCGAGGGCGGATGGGGGACTTAATTGTGGCGTCCACTGTACCAGTATATTTATTTATTTGTTAAGTTTGTGAAATATTTACTTGTTAAGTCTTTGTAAGCATACATATTTTAATGTAAAATGTTAATTTTCATCAAGGGATAGGGAGGCGCGTAATGACCTTTGATGTGGAAGCGCCCGAAAATCAAATTAAAAAAATTAAAATAAAAATTAATTAAAGCACAAACTTTTAAAAATTTCCCAAAAACAATGAATAAACAAGGCTTGTGTTCCTAATTTCACCCCTTAGTTAAGCCTTATACCGAACTTTGGGTCTTAGATAACTAACTTCGATCTAGTCATATGATTAGATGTGAAAGGTCTCAAAAGTCATAGTCATCTAGCTTATTCGAGGGATAGCCAGTTAATTAGAACTTAAGTAAAGGAAATATTTCTGACAGGTTCTTAATTTGGAGCAATTAAAAGTCACTGAAGGCTAGTAAATATTTATTCAGTTATTTTATAAGATAACTAAAATGATTTATTCCCCCATTGATTGATTTTGTATTAAACTCGATTAGCGAATACCACGTGCTAATTTTGTCTGCATTAACCGGACGGTGACAGAGACAAATTATTAATAGTTGACCAACAAAAGTCACCCGTGTGCGTCCAGCCTTATAGTTAAAAGTTAAAGTTAGATTATTTATTTTTATTTTTAGGTAAATTTAATTAATTTGAAATGAACAAAATGAAGAAAGGAATGTATCAGACATCTTAATTTAATAGAATATAATCAGGCCTTATTAATAAAGAGATTTGTTTTGGAAAATACAGTATAAAGGAGTAATGATCAACACAAGTGGTCCGAGAAACATAGCAATTTGACCTTGATAAAGACCATATGCAAAATTGTACATTACAACAGATAGGAATCTATCTATTAATATTTTTACATTCGGTATATCAGCGGAGACAGAAAAAAAAAACATTAAAATGGAAATAGGAAACGTATTAGCCAAGGAAATTAAATAAAAGAACTCTTATTTTAATAAATAATCGTTGATCTTTCGGTCGCTAATCACGACCTTCATCAGGATGAGTAATTATTAAAATACATGATTATTTTTAATTGCCATTGTCAATTATACAATATATAGAATAACGAATTATCTACATTCAATTAAATATAAGAAACCCCAAGCGAGCAGGTCGCTCCCTGAAGATGATTCGGGAAATTATCGTCTATCTATTGTATAATTGACAATGGTAATTAAAAATAAGCCAAGCACACAACTTTGCCACCCACTATTCAAGAAAAAAAAATATTGCCCCGCCTTAATGGTCCAATGTATTACATATTATATATAATTTTACTCGGGGAGGAAGTCTAGTTTCTGAATATTATAAAAAAAAGTATAGGTTATGTAAAAAAAAATTATGGTCCTCCCCTAGAGCCCCCTCCCTAATGGTCCGAGGTTTACCAAACGCTTTTCAGTTCTTGGCCTCTACCCACAGTTTATGTGTGCAAAATTTCAAAACAATTGGGTGAATAGTTTTTGAGTTTTCGTTGACGAAAACATTTACCACAGACATACACACACACACACACACACACACACCCCCACACACACAGAGACATCATTCCAAAAAGTACTTAAATGGATTCAGGGGACCTCAAAACGTGTATATCCATCAAAATCTCGATATTGAATTTTTGACATGAATCCAATACTTTCTCCCTATGTTACATATATACGTACATAGGTAAGAGAAAGTAAAAATCAAAGCGTTGGCAGTTTACGCAACTAAATAAAAGAAATAAGAAAAAAAAAAGTTGAATTCTCTCTCTCGTTCGACCTTTGACTCGGGGCACGCGTGCTAGGAATAGAGGAATGGCAGCAACCGACCGACAGCTATCGTTTCGCTTTTTCACTATTTATAGTTAGGTGTTGTTGTTGTTGTTGTGAGTGTGTGCAAAAAGAAAAGTAAGCAGCCAAAGGAAAAGATGTCGGTGGAATGGAACGAGTCATGATTTCCTCCTCCTCTCTTCATCTGGATTACAGTCACATTTTATCTCTTTGTCCATATAGAAAGGTCATAAGGTTTAAATATAAAAAAAAAATAATAAGAGATGGATTTATGCTTTGACTAAAAAATTATTCAACAATCTTTATTTGATTTAATGTAATGTAAGGTTCTGTAAAATATCGGACAGATATTAAAATACACCAGGTATATTTTAATTAATTTATATCTCAGTCTAAAACTTGGGAGTTATACAAAAGCGAGGAAATATTTTCCCTTAAATAAAACCCCTACAGAATTTTATTTGTTGCATATATCCTTGCTTTTATATAACTCAAAAAAGCGAGGCGCCCCTTTTTGCATCTCCTATGTTTTAGGCTGAGATTTCACTTCTATTTGTGAAATATTACACTGAAAAAAAACCGACCTTGTAAAATTAAAGTGGAATCCCTTTAAAAATTTTCAACAAACCTTCCCATAAAATTAACTAATTTTCCTTTTATTTTTACAAGAAATCGCCTCAAGTTCTATATGACAAACTCATACCGTAAAAATGAAAAAATTTCCTTTTATTTTTACAGGAAATTTCATCGAGTTCAAATTCAAAAAGAAATCCTGTAAAATTGACAAGGTTTCCTTTAAATTTGACAGTAAAAACCTTTAAATTCTTATTTTACCTGAGAAAAAGGCAACTCCCTCCATACCTAGCTACCCATTGCTTACTCTCTAACTCAAAGCTCGTCATTCTCTCTTAGCAGACAGTATGACTAGGTTGAGTTGACTAGACTACATTTCTTTTCCAGATTCATTCTTTGAATATTTGAAATCCGAGTTGATATCTTCTATCATATATACTTTTTTAATTTTGAAAAATATTTGTACTTTTTTTTTTTATTCACGGCACGTCTAACAAAATTTTCTTTGTGTCCTGTTTTTTTCTTACATATTATGGCAAAAAACCAAGGTACGTCTACAAAATATAATATTATTTTCTTTTAATATATTATTTATAATAAATTTTGTGCTTGACTTGCAGAACTTCAATGAAGAGTATTTAAAATTATATCACATGCTAATCGAGTGGGATTTAGAAGATGTTTCATATATTAAAAGGTAAATACAGTATAATGTTATAAAACAAAAGGTGAAATGTTTCAAAATATTATCTAGTGTTTATACAAATTATTTTTTTTTTTAATAAAAAACTTTTGCATATGTTTTAGGCTTTCGGCCATTGACTTTAGTGGAAAAAATCTGGTGTGACTGGCGCACAGCACACAACTTTCTCTTACCTTCGGTAATCGAAAGTTGTGTACTGTGCTTGTCACACCAGATTTTTTGTGTCGACATGTATTTAGTTCCCGACAGTACGGAACATATGAATTCAGATGTAAAATTTATAAGTATGGGAAAATATTTATATTTTGTTACCATGGCAACCATTTCTCCTATCTTCCCTATGAAATACAAGAGTAAAGTGGTCTTCAGAAGATTTCAATCGCAAAATGAGAATATACATTTTAAAGAGCATCTAAAAAATGATTGATTTTTGAATTTAAAAAAAAATCGTTGGAGCAAATTTTGAGAAAATCGAAAAAAACTGAAAAAGTACATCAGTAAAGTACTAGTACTCTTTGGCCGATTTTGATTAAAAGCTTATTTTTCCGGTCCAGGAGGATGTTTAACTTAAATATAAAATTTCAGCCTCATAGCTCAATTCCTTCATGCTTAAAATTGAACACAGACACACCCACACACACACCCACACACCCACACACACACCCACACACACACCCACACACAGACAGACCATGTCGCGAAAACCACTTTTTTGGATTCAGGGGACCTCAAAACGTGAAGATCCATCAAAATCTCGACATCGAATTTTTGACATGAATCCAATACTTTCTCTCTATATATATATTACATATATACATAGGTAAGAGAAAGTAAAAAGGTTCTTTGAGATAAAATTCCTTATTTTCAAGTGACAAAAGAACCGAATACAATAAAGTGGCCTTAGCCCAAAAGGGATTCTGGCTCTCTCGTTAACAGGTAGGCGACTGAGATGAGGCAAGAAGTTAAAAATTTAGAATATAAACAAATTTTGGTGGAATTAAAAACCAACTTTTTTTCAGAATACAACACAAAATCTAAGATTCAGCATCTACAATTGAACAATTCATCCTATGGTTCTGAAAATGCCATTCCAATTGTTTTTTCCATAGTATCTAAAAATAAATACATATCTGTGATATTTTAATGTTTCAAAAATTATTAATAGGCCTATTTATAAAATAAGACATCTTGATAATTCATTTCAAAAGTATTTATTTATATAATTTTGGTGTACATTACAACTGAGTTGTAATTTTTTTATATTTAATTTAACTCGTAGAATAAAAAAAACATTTTTTTTTTATGTTATAATTTTATAAATTTGATTTTTTTCACATAATTTCCTTTAAACAAAGAATCCTTTTAAAATTATAAGAAATCCTGTCAAATTGTTTTAACTTGAATTTATTTCAATCTGCCACAGCTCGTCGGAACACAGGATTTTAGCGTGTTGATTAATTAAAAAAAATTTTTAATTATTTTTTAAATATATGTTTGATTTTTCTCAGGTCATTCGTAAAACAATAATGCATACCTTTGACCTGAGAAAAATTAAAAATATATTTAAAAAATAATTAAAAAATCTCTTAAATTAATCAAACGCCAAAAACCTGTGTTCCGACGAGTGTAGCTGTAGCAGATTGAAATAAATTCAAGTTAAAATTAAATAAAAAATCATTTTAAAATTACAAGAAATCCAGTAAATTTAGTTTTAACAAAATATCCTTTAAAAAATTACGGGAAATCCTGTCAATTTCGTTTCAACAAAAATTCCTTTAAAATTTAAAGGAAATCTTGTCAGTTTTTTCAACAGGAAAACCTTTTGAAATTATAAGATGCACCTTCAATTTCATTTTAACAAGGTATCCCATTGAATTGACGAGAAACCTCATTGACGCATTTTCATTACGGTTTCGGAATGAATTGAAGGGATTTCCATTGAATTTACAAGGTTTTTTTTTTCAGTGTACATTTAAATATTATTTAACCGTTGTTTTTTATTATTAAATATTAAGCTATCACAAGAATAGATAATTTATTATGCATTCAAAACGATAATGTAAATACATCGTTTGGTATCCATTCGAAACAACAAAAATAGAATTTGACCAAATTGTATAAAATTTTAGGGTTTTTATTTTTGTTATGTTGGTACGATGTAAATACATCGTATGGTATCCATTCCAAACAATAAAAATAGGATTTGACCAAATTTTATAAAATTTTAGGGATTTTATTTTTATGTTGGTAGCACTTATTCTTATCACTTTAATCTATTTCTATCTGCATGGATCTATCCTACAACATTTATTCCATTAGGAATGAATTAGGAAGGCTTTGTAACAAAAAGTTAAGAAACCACTGAGGTAGCTACCGGGGACGTTCCACACGCTGATTCCTCGCGTCACCCACCAGCGCTTGGCAATTTATTTGACAAATATTTTAAAAATCAATAGCACAAAATCTAATTTTTTTAAGGACTTGTTTTTGCAACGGAGGTCTTGTTGCTTGGTAGCCATTAGGTTTTTAACCAATGCGAATTTTTAGTAACCCACTCAATGCTAATTTTACATAAGAAATCTTGCTTTGGTTGACAGGCAAACGAAAAAAGCTCCTTTAGCCAGTTTAATTTGGTGGTTGGTCGGTCGGTCGGTGTAAGTGACAAAGGTCTTTGGTCAAAGCACACACATGTCACTCGACTCTGGCAACGAGCATGGCAGCGTGTGCGTGCCCTGGGAACCTGGGCGGCCAGCCAGCCGATGAGTGACACGGCGACGGCCACGTCACACGGCACAGGTGGGGCGGGTGGAGGAAGGAGATAACACACGTACAAGTATTTTTAAAAGATGAATTTCGAATTTCTACATTCTCTCACGGTGAATGAAGAGAAATTCAAATTTTATTTTCTTACAATAATTCATTCATTTGACATAATTTCTAAAGGCGGCTACACAAGTAACTGCAAACTTGACAAGTATGCAAGTGCAATTTTTTTGTACAAGCAAACAGTAGAGTCTGTATGAGAATATTGCGCAAGCATTTTAATTGTGCAAGCCGCTTGATGCTCGAGTGAACTTTAATCATGCACAAGCATATTTGAGCAAGCAAAACTCTCCGCCATTTTATAGATACCTTGACATTTGAAGACAATTGATGATTGGGAAACCACATTAGTCCTGATGAAGGGAGGCGTTTAGTCCCCCGAAACGTCGACTGTATAGTGCTATTAAATTTTGGCCTGAAAATACCTCCAGCATTTTCATTTCTCATTCATTGACATTTGACATTTATTTAATATATACTAGCCGCGCCGCTTCGCCTTCGGCGAGTATTTTTCCTAGAATCTCCATAACGTCCTCTAAAGCAGCGTTTTCCAAACTGGGAGGCGCGCCTCCCTAGGGAGGCGCGGACTAGTCTAAGGGGAGGCGCGAATATTGACCACCATGATCAATTTTCCAAATGATTGTTAGTTTTATAAATAAAATAATAAAATTTAGAAGTTTCTGGGACGAAGGTTTTACTTACAGTTAGTTAATATTGATAAATAAAAAAAAATATTTTTATTGAAATTTATATTTTTTAGTATTAAAAATTGTTGTTTTTGTATTATTTTATTAATTGTGTGTGGGGGGGGGGGGCGTCATACGATTTTTCGTAATATTCATAATATTTTTAAGGGAGGTTAAAGTTTGGAAACCACTGGCCTAAAGTAAGACGCATTCTAGAAAATTATACTATGTGTAAAACCCAAAGGCGGATCCAGGGAAGTTTTTCAGGGTTTTAATTTTTTTCTGACTAGACGCAAAGCTCGCCGAAGGCGATGGCATTGTTAATTATTTTATATATTAAGATTGGATTTCAAATGGCTCAAATAAGAATGCCTAGACCCCAAAATATATATATATTCTTAATAACTACAAATAATATTTTCCATCTACTATTTAATGTGAAAAAAAAGGATTGGATTAGGGGTTGAAAAATTGAAAAAAATATTTTTTTAAAATTTTTTTTAGCTAAATCGAAGTCAAATAAATAGAAAACATTCAAAAAATAGCGTTGATTATTATTTTATAATATTAAGGGATGAGATGAAAGGTTGATTATTTAAGAAAGACCTTGGAATATTCCAAATCACTTGTTGAGATTTTTTTCCATCTCTAAATATAGAGATAGATATAGTTAGATTAGAGCAAAAGGAATTTTTTTACTTTTAATAAAAAGGGAATTGTTATTTTCATCTATTTATTCCTATCGAAAGAGAGACAAGTCTCTCGTTCAGTCGAGTCGGTGGCCGCGCGGCAGGCGCGCCGAGCTGCTCTGTTTTTTTTTTTTTTTTTGTTGTGTTTTAAGTGAATCAAAGTGAATAATTAATATAGTGAAACCCTCCCTGACCTCACCGTCAGCCAGCACACCCTCTTGAGAGTCTTATTAAAGGTAATTATTATGCATTTTATCGTTGAAAAATCTGGTGTGACTGGCGCACAGCACACAACTTTCTCTTACCTTCGGTAATCGAAAGTTGTGTACTGTGCTTGTCACACCAGATTTTTTGTGTCGACATGTATTTAGTTTCCGACAGTAGGGTACAATTGAATTCAAGATGTAAAATTTATAAGTATGGGAAAATATTTATATTTTGATACCATGGCAACCTTTTCTCCTATCTTTTCTATGGAGTACAAGAGTAAAGTGGTCTTCAGAAGATTTCAATCACAAAATGAGAATATACATTTTATAGAGCATCTAAAAAATAATTGATTTTTGAATTTAAAAAAAAATCGTTGGAGCAAATTTTGAGAAAATCGAAAAAAACTGAAAAATTGCATCAGTAAAGTACTAGTACTCTTGTGGTCGATTTTGTTCAAAAGCTTCGTGTCACGTCCCATGGGGGTGCCTAACTTAAATATAAAATTTCAACCTCCTAGCTCGTTTCGTTCTTGAGATATTTTGTTCACAGACACACAGACAGACAGACACACAGACACACAGACAGACAGACCATGTCGCGAAAACCACTTTTTTGGATTCAGGGGACCTCAAAACGTGAAGATCCATCAAAATCTCGACATCGAATTTTTGACATGAATCCAATACTTTCTCTCTCTATATATATTAACATATATATATAGAGGTAAGAGAAAGTAAAAAAGAAAATGATAGAAACAAATAATTTGACTGCGAAAAATTCTTTTGAATATGAAATTAAATATTTTGTATTTCACTAAGGGTAGAGGGAGAATATAAGCTATTAAAAGGGGGAGGGGGAGTATAGGTGTCATTGACAAAAAATTAGTTTTTTTTTATCTTTTCTTAAGTCACCATTATTTACAATTATATTCTTCTATATTTTTGTTCCTTAATATACTTTTACACAGGGGTGGATTAAGGGTTGAAAATTAAAATAAAATAAAAATTAAAATAATTTTTACTTTCTCTTACCTCTATATATATGTTAATATATAGACAGAGAAAGTATTGGATTCATGTCAAAAATTCGATGTCGAGATTTTGATGGATATACACGTTTTGAGGTCCCCTGAATCCAAAAAGTGGTTTTTGCGACATGGTCTGTCTGTGGGTGTGTGGGTGTGTGTGTGTTCAATTTTAAGCATGAAGGAATTGAGCTAGGAGGTTGAAATTTTATATTTAAGTTAAACACCCTCCGGGACCGGAAAAATAAGCTTTTAATCAAAATCGGCCAAAGAGTACTAGTACTTTACTGATGTACTTTTTCAGTTTTTTTCGATTTTCTCAAAATTTGCTCCAACGATTTTTTTTAAAATTCAAAAATCAATTATTTTTTAGATGCTCTTTAAAATGTATATTCTTATTTTGTGATTGAAATCTTCTGAAGACCACTTTACAGCCCTCGGGGCGTGGTGTAGAGGTTAGCGTGCTAACCTCGTATACCAATCGTCGCGGGTTCGGACCCCAGGCAGTCCGATGATTTTATTTAAGCCAATTGGATACCAGATGGCTTAAATAAGAATGCCTGGACCCCATATATGTATATTTATTCAATAACGGTTATCGTCAAAGTCTTAAATGGCCTGAGTTGCCGAAAAGACTGTGAGAATGTGTGTGTGAGTGTGAGTGTGAATGAGAAAAAAAAAAAAAAAAAAAAAGACCACTTTACTCTTGTATTTCATAGGGAAGATAGGAGAAATGGTTGCCATGGTAACAAAATATAAATATTTTCCCATACTTATAAATTTTACATCTGAATTCATATGTTCCGTACTGTCGGGAACTAAATATATGTCGACACAAAAAATCTGGTGTGACAAGCACAGTACACAACTTTCGATTACCGAAGGTAAGAGAAAGTTGTGTGCTGTGCGCCAGTCACACCAGATTTTTTATAAATGTATTCAAATTATTTTGAGAGTAATTCGCGGTGAAGGCTCGCACTTCCTTAAAGGGGGGTGGGGAAGGAGATATGAAGGCATTAACAAGGGGGGTTAATGTCCCATCCCCTATAATGCATAGAGCTTTTTTTTAAATACTTTTACTAATAAATAAGTGCATTCCGTTTGAGTTAAAATTTATATTCAATATTTAGCAAATAGCATAGTGGGGTAGAAACATTTTAATGTCATTCTAAAATTTCTTGTTACTAGGGCTGAATTAATTTTTGAAGATTTCGAAACTCTCATAAACAGATAATAATAACACAGGGTAACTTAGGAACTCATCGAATCCCTTGCAGAATTTTGTAGGGATTCTTTTCATTAGGTAGAAAAGTAAAATATGATTAGTCCACTTAGAATTTTACTGGGGTGAGTTGCCGCATCTTTTTGTATATCGAACTAATCTCAATTCGGATTTGAATTTTTACTTTCTCTTACCTATATCTATAAGTTAATATACATATGTATATAGAGAGAAAGTATTGGATTCATGTCAAAAATTCGATATCGAGACTTTGATGGATATACACGTTTTGAGGTCCCCTGAATCCAAAAAGTGGTTTTCTCGACATCGTCTCTGTCTCTCTGTCTGTTTGGGTTCAATTTAAAGCATGAAGGAATTGAGCTAGGAGGTTGAAATTTTTTATTCAAGTTAGGCACCCCCCTAGGGCGTGAAAATAAGATTTGAGAAACATATTTTTCTTCAGGAATGAAAGTTAGAAATTTTTTCTTTAAAAAATAAAACAGCTTACGTTTCGGCTTTGGTCAAAGTCATCCTCGGAGCTGTTAGTGGTCATCCGAGGATGTCTTTTACCAAGGCCGGAACGTAAGCTGTTAAAATATATTTTTAAAGAAAAAATGCTGGCCGCCTTTTTTCTCCTTTCATTCCTGATACAAATTCCACCAGCCATCAAATACCCTTATACCAGCGTTTTCCAAATTGTGAGGCGTGCCTCCCTAGAGGCGCGGACTAGTCTAAGGAGAGGCGCTAATATTGGCCCCCAGGAGCAATTTTCCAAATGATTGTTAGTTTTAATATAAATAAGAATAAATAAAAAAAATATTTTTATATAAATTTATATTTTTTAGCATTAAAAATTTTTGTTTTTGTAAAATCTTATAAAATGGAGGGGGGAGGGGAGGCGTCATAAGATTAAATATTTTTAAGGGAGGCGTGGTAGCATAAAGTTTGGAAACCACTGCTCTAGAGGACTGCGAAATTTCTTTTCAAAACTCCAACGGGAAGTTGTTCAAATTGAGCGTGACAGACGGACAGACACTCGACAATTATATATATATAGAGATAATTCATTTAATATTTCAATTTTTTTTTAAACACTCACACTTTTTCCCATTCACACTCACATCCATACACACATTCTTTTCGGCAACTTAGGCAACACCTGATAGTTAGAGCCTTAAGTATATGGTATAATATATGGTGTATATTTAATGATCGAATAGGTAAAAACGTAAAATCTGGTACGGATGATTTTATTTTACTAACGATGTAAGATTTAAACTTTCGACCGTTGGTTCACGTTGAAACATTTTGTAAATTAAAATTAAATATACAAATTAAACACTAGGTTATTAGTTTCAAAGGTTTTATTAATTAAAAAAAAATAACACTTGATTCGTATTTCGACAATTCCTTGTCGAAGTGATTACATTAGAATGTAATCACTTCTGATGATGACAAGGAATTGTCGAAATACGTATCAAGTGTTATTTTTTTTTAATTAATAAAACCTTTGAAACTAATAACCTAGTGTTTAATTTGTATATTTAATTTTAATTTTATTTTATCTTTTAAAATTTAAAATTTTTTCACCATAAACATATACTTAAGGCTATAGCTATCAGGTGGGGACTTAACTGTGGCGCTCACTGTACAAAAAGATTGCACATTCATGCTTGTCAAGTAGGCAGTTACGTGTGTAGCGGGATGTTACGCGGGGTGCCGGTAGATGGCTGCGGCCAGAGGCCGGTTGTGTTTGTGGTTTGTGTCTTCGTGCACGGAAGCGCCTCGGGGGAAATAAACGGTGATCCCGATAGAAATTTCAATTTTGTAAATGTGTCTATACCACCACCAGATTTATTTCCAAATCTCCATTAAACAATAATTTCCGATGTTTAAAGGATGTAATAAATTCTCTATCAAATTTCTGACATTGAAACTTTATCGTTGCTGTATATTTCCTTTTTTTTTTTGTTTTTTTTTTTTTTGTTTTAGACGAATTAATAAGAAGCAGTCATTAGGTGATTAAGACAATAGTTTATGTCCTCGATAACGTCATTTATTATACAAACCAAATAAATATTTCTTCAGGTTGCTTCACCTGGTTCTATTAAATTGGTTTCATGGGTCGCGTGAGCAACTTCCAAATTTTATTTAGAAATATAAATTATGCTAATTTAGACATAAATTATTGAATGTTTTCTCGAATTTTTTTTTTTTTGAAAGATCTCTCGCTCTTGCTGATATCGATAGAAAGTTGAGATTCTATCAATAATTATTTGCCTTTTTAAATACACTGCTCCAAGAAATTAACGCACCACACTAAACACAACACATTCAACATTGCAGTATATTGGACAATTATTAATTTATTTGAATTTGTACTTTTACTTTTTTCAAGAACAATTATTTTCTTTAGGGATAAATAATAATAAATTTTAAAGATGCTAGGGAACAGGGCCGTAGGCAGAAGTTTTCTAAAGTTGCGGAGTTTCGGAAGATTCGAGAATCCCCTCCCAAATGAATAAATTTAAAAAAATAAAAAATATTTTTTGTTGAAGAAAGAAATAATTCAGCCAATGGCGTTTCTTTATTGAAATCAGCCCACGGCTAGCGTTTCGATCCTAGGTTTGGACCATCATCAGAACTAAAAATATACAATTTTTTTTTTTTTTTTTTTTTTTTTAAACATTCACACTTTTTTTCTCATTCACACTCACACTCACACACACATTCACACTCTCTTTTCGGCAGCTCAGGCCATATAAGACATTTACGATAACCGTTATTTATGAATTTATATATATTAGGGTCCAGGCATTTTTATTTAAGCCAAAAAATATACAATACATTTGACGGAATGATTGACAGTATCTTTATATATATTTATAATTATAATTGTTGTTAGTTGTTTTTTTTTTTAATTAAGATCTTTTTTGGCATCGAAGGGCATTTAGACCCCGTCTCTATATTGGTAGCCAATCCATTTGAAATATATTTTATCATGAGACGGGATGCCGAACCCGCTACTCTTGGTACAAATGGCCAGCACGTTAAACACTACACCAAGGCCCGAGGGCTAGTTGTTAGTTTATTTATTTATATAAATAAACCAAGAGTCGGCCGATCCAACAGCTTTTATACCTGAAAACTACAAAGAAATTTTAGAATTACAAAAATCATTGTGTGGTTTTATGAAACCAAAAATGATTTATAAATCTTTATATATAATTCACTAATCTCCGTCTGTCTGTCTGTCCGTCTGTCGTCTGTCCGTCACGCTCTATTTAGGCAACTTCCCGTTGGAATTTTGAAATGAAATTGAATATGCATAAAGAGGACCTTCTCGGGATTACAGGAAAATTATTTTAATCACGAAATTTCTATAACTTTTTGAGTTATTAATTCTTAAAGTTAAGATTTCTCCCATAGGAAATGTATAGAGAAATATTTATATATTCTTTTCATTTGTGTATTCCATGAATGTAAACAAATCCTCAAGCAGGCACTGAATTAGAATGGAATAATAATAATTTTCTTTTCGCCCACGGGGCGTGGTGTAGAGGTTAGCGTGCTAACCTCATATACCAAACGTCGCGGGTTCGGACCCCAGGCAGTCCGATGATTTTATTTAAGCCATCTGGTATCCAGATGGCTTAAATAGAAATGCCTGGACCCCAATAGATATTTTTATGAAATAATGGTTATCGTCAAGTCTTATATGACCTAAGTTGCCGAAAAGACTGTGTGAATGTGAGTATAAAAGAGAAAAAAGTGTGAATGTTTAAAAAAAGAAAAGACGAGGGTCCGCCGCAGGCGGGCCCCAGCCAGCTGAGGTTTTGATAAAATTTTTTTGAACCCCCCCTCCCTCATCAAAAATTTCTGGCTACGCCTAACGTTATGTTGAAGACAATATCATACCTAGTAGTTTAATTAAAATATCTCCATTTCTTTCTTCAAATTCTAGAGTCAACTCCAATGGAAGTCTATTCTTTAACTAAATCATGAAGCTTCCAGCAGGAGAAATTTATCCTTCCCTTGGCACAATATAAAGAGCATTTATGGTTGAATTATAACGAGAATGTTCCATAGAATTGTAATTAAAAAAAAAATTAAGATGTCTGCGAATGAGAGCCACGCCAGTTGGTATCTAAGAGTTGGCATCTAAAGGAACAAACATGTCGTCCAAAGAGAGTGGGACACGATTCAAAGCAATCGGAATTGCAGATGGGGCTCTCTTGTTCGCACTCGAGAACTCTGCCCATTACAACTTCATTAAAAGCTAATCTATATATATAAAAATGAAATGGGAAAAATGTATGTATGTATGTAAATATGTATGTATATGTTCTATAGAAATCCACAATTTTCAATGAATCCATTTGAAATTAAGTATACATATAGTATATGGCTCTGGGAGTAACGTAGTAATAATTTGAATCTCTTAAATGTTTTGGAAAATTAATTATAATCAAATTTCTTCAATATGGGAACACAAAATCAACAAATTGGCTAGAAATTAGAGAGCGTCCTTTATGCTCTGAGAACCAGCTTCCTACCTGACTATGGGCTGGGGGTGGGGGCTACGCAGCAGTTGAATAACGAAGAGAGGACTCAGGTGACTGACCCTTTAAACAGTCATAAACAGACCCTTTTGTGCTGTTCCCAATAGGTACCCTCGCCTCGCTTGAATATAAGATCCTTCCTTAACATCTTAACACTTGCATTGCAATAAGAAATATCCTAAATTGGGAATAAACTTGCTCGCCGAAGGCGAGCAAGGGGTCCAGGGGCGCAGCCCCCTGGCTAGGCGGAAAGCCCGCCGAAGGCGGGCTTTGCGACTAGTGTTTAATAATATGGCTGTTCGGACCAACAGTGCAAGGTCTGTGCACGCAAATAAAGAAAGAGAACAACAACTACGCTCTGCTCTCGTGCCACTCTTGACTTTGCATAAAGAAAAAATATTTTTGAAACTTTTAAGAATTAGAATTATGCTACACTTCCGGTTAAAATAAAAGGAAATAACTGCGTTATTTTTTTTTTACTTTCTTTTATTTATTCAGTATACTTAGGTATGTTATATACTCTGTGCGTCATAAAAACTTAACATTTTGTTTCTTCTTAAGAAGACCTGTTCTAACCTAGCATAATGATACTCTAATTAAAAAAACATTTAATATGAAATATCTTATACATTTCTAAATAAATTTATCATAAATTCATATCATTTTAATAAATAATTCAAATTTAAATAAAATAAAGAAAAATATGTCGATTTTCAATTTGAGGGACAAATCAACATAATCTCGATATGTTTTCTTGGATATTAATTACAAATTTTGTTTTTATAAGAATTTCCAATAAAATAGACAGAAAAAAACTTAAATGGAAAGTATATTTTAAAATTTTAGAAATTTGACGTTAATAGAAAATTTCGACATTTTTGTCTTTGTTTTACATTAAAATTGTAATTATTTATTAAAATGATATGAATTTGTGTTAAATTTACTTAGAAAAGTATAAAATATTTCATATTAAATGTTGAATAAATTACAGAATCATTAAGATAAGATTAGAAGAGATTTTCTTAATAAGAAACAATGTTACGCTTTCTTTGACGCGCAGTGTCAGAAAATATCATATGGATCTCATATGGATTCATGCCGAAAATCGATGTCGAGATTTTGATGAATGTACACGTTTTGAGGTCCACTGAGTCCCAAAAAATGGGTTTCTCAAAATATCTCCAGAAGGGAAAGAGCTAGGAAGTTGGAATTTTATATTTAAGATAGATATTCTTCTAAGACGTAATACAAAGCTTTTGAACAAAATCGGCCAAAGAATACTAAAACTTTACTGATGTACTTTTTCAGTTTTTGTCGATTTTCTCAAAATTCACTCTAACAATTTTGATCAAAATTCAGAATTCAATTATTTTTTTGGATGTTCTTTAAAATATATTTTCTCTTTGTGCCTTTGAAATCTTAACTCTTGTACTTCATAGGAAAGATAGAAGAAATGATTGCCATGTTAACAAAATATAAATATTTTCCCTGTTTATACATTTTCTTACATCTTGAATTTTAATACATCTATATCTTTGGAAACTAAATAAGTGCCAACACAATTCTGGTGCCAACAAGAAAGTTGTGTGATGTGTGCCAGTCACACCAGGTTTTTAAAGTTTTTTTTTTTATATAAAATAAATTTCATTTTAAACATTAAATTATGATAGGCATTTTAAAAATTAAAAACACCATTTTATTAAAAAATCATTGTGTGGTTTTATGAAACCACGATGCAAGTGAAACTTTTTTTCGGATCGTAGGCGTTTAACTGAAAATTTTCAGAAAATTATTCAATTAAGGGTATTAAAATCGCGATTTTAATCTTAACTTAATAATTGGAAAATGGGAAATCAATAGACGCATGTTAAAAACTGAGAACAATATTTATTTCGTATTTGAAGATTTGAATCATTTTAAATTATTTTAAAAATTATATTTTATCAATTTAAAAATTGAATAATTAAATCTCACAATTATTTTTTTATAATTCGTCATATATAGGGACCGTGCGTGAAATATAGAGGCACCACTTTCGCCTGAGTAACTGCTCTGTAGTGTTCTTTTGCTAAAGATAGTAGGAGAAAAACAACATAAAATATAATCTCTCTCTTTAACTGATGACATGAATTTTTAATTCTCCTGCTTTTCGTCGTGATATAGCTGAATATCTGTGGCGGATTTTGTTGATCTTGGGCTCATTTTGTTTCTTTTTTTGTCGTGCTCATGGTGATCAATGGTTTGGTGCCATCAAGGCCCCTTGATGCTGACAATCAGTGAGTTTTGTTTCGTTTTTTTTTTTTTTTTTTTCTCTTGAGCACTTTTATATGATTTTATATCTATATTTATTCATTTAATATTTTATTTTTTGTTTTTAATCTTAATCCATATTATTTTTAAATATAATTTATGAAAACTCAGAGTTGGTCATTCACATAAATAATCCTCATCAGGGCCTTCCTCTTCCTTAAGTCGTCCTGCTAGGCCTCTGGACGTGAAGCTATTGCCCTTATTTCTTTTTTCTTTTCCTGACTCCTTTACAACTTGAGTTAAAAATAAAGATAGAAGAAAAAAAAGAGAAAATGTCTAAGCCTTGTCGCTTGTGCAGTAAAAAAGTTTTTAACGTTCAGGCTTTACTTACGTGTAGAGGCATGTGCCAGGTGAAGATTCACTTGCAATGTACGAAAAAGTTCAATGAGAATGCAATTCTCAACAAGGGTATTATTATAGCCCCTGATGAAACCAATAAGCATGGCATCTCTTTTATATGCAAAGAATGCAATATGTTTAATGAGACCCTAGATACTGATTTGGGCAACTCTTCTGAGGATAAGGAGCCAGTTGAGGGAAATGTTGGTGAGGGCGTTGCTGAGATTTACAAGATTGTGAAATGTCTTTATTATGAAGTTAAACAGTTAAGATCAGAAAATCAGGATATGAAGAGAGAGATTTCTTATTTGAGGAAAACCCTTACATCTGGCTCAAATGTTATCAACTCAACCCAATCCTCACTAAAAAATATACCTATATCTAAGCCTCCTGTACATATTTCTACTGCCCGTTCTGATCCTGTGAAAGACAAAGAAAATAAATCTAATCCGAATCTTCCATCTACTAGTGGCTCGACGTCGATTGTGGCGGGTATTTCCCCTCGGGCCTTGATTTCGGAGGCAATACCTCCTGGTGATGACTCCGACTCTCATCCCGAACCCGAGCGGCAACTTGATGATGAGGGCTTCACTACTGTTATACATAGGAAACGTAGGCCAGTTCCTCCGCTTCATGGGTGTCTTAAATCTGATCAACTTAGGGTGGCTGAGACTATCAAGAGGAGGGAACTTTTTGTGTCCAGACTGGCTCCTGACACCACTGCTAATGATTTGGAATCATTCCTAAAGAATACTTTAAAATTGAATTTTGTCAAATGTACTAAAATGAAATCTAAATACATTTCGTATGCGTCGTTCCACATCTCGATTAATAAAGACGATTTCAATAAGGTTCATCACGAAGAAAGTTGGCCTGAAGGCATCCTCATCAAGCCCTTTGTAGGAAAATTGAAGATCTCCGATCCAAAAAACGCCCAGCCCCCTCGAGAGAGGGTCGATCAAGCACTATAAATAAAACTAAATATGCTGACTTTGGTATATATTACCAAAATGTTCGGGGCCTGAGGACCAAATGTGAGAATTTTTTATTGAAGTGTATAGAAGAAAGTCCAAATATTGTATGTCTTACTGAAACATGGCTAAATGAAAGCTTTCATAATTCTGAATTTCTACCTAGCCATTATCATGTTTTTAGAAAGGATCGTAATTCTCTTATCACGCAGAAAGATCGAGGTGGGGGAGTTTTGATTGCCTTCGATGTTAATAAATTGGATTATTGGGGAGAATATATTCCTGAGTTAGAATGCCCGAACTCAGTCTGGGTGAGGTTGAAAAATCAAACAAACTCTCCGTTGTATATATCAACTGTTTATTTCCCCCCGAACTCCCCAATAGAAGAGTATGAAGAGTATTTCAACAACTATGAAAACTATTGTTTTGAAGAAAACGCAAAAATAATCATCTCAGGTGATTTTAATTTGGATGTACGTGGAGCTGATCTAATGAACTCTTCGAACTCAAATCTTACTTTAAAATTGAAGCAATTTATTAACTATAATGGACTTTATTCTAAGAATAACATCTTAAATAAGAATGGCAAAACTTTAGACTTAGTTTTAACTAATTATATAGACACAAATGTGAATGATGCAATGTATCATTTAACAAATGTAGATCTGTATCATCCTCCTCTTAGTATCTCATTAAATAATATTAAAATGTCTTTAAAAAGGAAAATAGGTGTACAAAATTCTAATGTAATGAATCTAGATTATAAAAAAGGTAACTACAACTTATTGTACTCGTTACTTTCAAAGATAGATTGGTCTCTATTGTACCTGGAAAAGGATATTGATAAAGCTGTTGATCTTTTCTACTCTAATTTTAATACTTCTCTTAGAAACAGTATTCCAGTTAAGCGTGAGATAATTTCTTCTTACCCTCCCTGGTATAATCGATCCATAATTCAGAAAATAAAATTAAAACACAAATGTCATACCAAATACAAAAGAAGTGGTAGTATTGAGGATCGGCAGCTTTTTCATAAGCTAAGAGGAGAGATTCATTGTGAAAATAAAATATTGTATAAAAAATATATTCACCAAATTGAAAAAAATATAAATCTAAATCCTAACTCATTTTGGAGTTATATAAATAAAAAAAAAACTAGTAATAACGTAACTGATTATTTTGTGATTAATGGAAATAATACTTCTAACTCTAAAACTGTATGTGAAGAATTTTCAACTTATTTTGCTTCTGTATTTAATAACAACAATAATGCCGATCCCAATATAGATTATATGCTAGCCAATTTCAAGTATACTTGCAATGATGTTTTAAATATTAGAGAAATATCAGTGCATGATATTGAGGTGGCTATAAAAAATTTAAAACCGAAAAAGTCTCTTGGTCCTGATGGCATCCCATCATATATACTAAAAGGTTGCTCGGAAATTTTAATCGAGCCCTTGTACTATATTTTAAATTTATCTTTAAAATCTAAAAAATTTCCTGATGCTTGGAAAACGTCTAAGATTTCTCCTGTTTTTAAGAAGGGAGACCGGAGGGTGGTTGATAATTATAGACCTATTGCTCTCCTGTCTCCCTTTGCGAAGATATTTGAGTCCATTTTATACAGATACATGATGCATCATGTCTTAAAATATATTTCCGAGTACCAGCATGGATTTGTCCCGAAAAGGTCTGTGATAACAAATCTTTGTTGCTATACTGAGTATCTGACTTCCTCATTGGATCAGGGCCATCAGATTGATTCGGTTTATATGGATGTTTCGAAGGCTTTTGATAAGGTCAATCATAAATTATTAATTCTTAAGCTCAAACATTACGGAATCTCTGAATCTTTATGTGACCTTTTATATTCTTATTTATATAAAAGAAAGCAATATGTAACATTTAAAAATGAAATATCGTCGGAATATGTTGCCTATTCTGGGGTTCCCCAGGGGTCCAACCTCGGCCCTTTATTATTTATTATTTTTATAAATGATGTTTCTAATATTATAAAAAATTCAAATTTTTTACTTTATGCTGACGATTTAAAAATGTATACTGTAATTAATAATGTTTCTGACTGTGTCAATTTGCAGGATGATATAAATTCAGTTCATGAATGGTGTCTTGTAAATGATATGGCATTGAATACTGACAAATGCTCTATTATTACTTTTTCAAAAAAAAGAAAAAATAACAATATTGTCTATAATTATTATATTGAATCAAGTGAATTGTTAAGTAATCATTTTGTGAAGGATCTTGGTGTTACCTTTGATTCTGAATTAACTTTTAATATTCACACCCAGACTATTGTAAATAAAGCATATAAAATGCTTGGTTTTATAAAAAGAAATACCACACATTTTGTGGAAAAAAAGACAATATTAAGGTTGTATTATTCACTGGTCAGATCACAGCTTGAGTATGCGCCTGTGATATGGTTCCCATCAACAAATCTTCAAACCGATCTGATTGAAGGTGTTCAAAAAAAATTTTTAAAGTATTTGTTTTTTAAGGAAGTTGGGCTCTCTGGTGCAATGGTTCCTTATAATGAACTATTAAATCTCTTTTATTTAAAGAGCCTTCTTGAAAGAAGGAGGGATGTACTTATTAAGAATATTGAGGATCTTCTGGGAAATCGTTGGGACTGTTGCGATTTACTTGCCAAGGTGGGCTTCAGAGTCCCGGCGTTTTCCCTGAGGTCCAGTTCCTTGTTTTACCTAGAAAGAGCACGAACTAGGGTATTGGAAAAATCTCCTATATTTAGGATGTGCTCTGAATATGCCAGAAGAGAGTCCAGCCTCCTTCACAATTGAAATTGTAAACATTAAAATACTAAACTGTAAATTATTCTGTATTCCTGATCTCTCTGTAATTGGAGTTAACAACCTCTGTTGAGAGATTCTATTTCATTAAATTAAATTAAATTAAATTAAATTAAATTAAAAATTTGGAAAAATTAATAAAATAAGGAATTCAACCAGGCAATAAATTTATAAGGGGGCAGAATGTTGAAAAAGGAAAAAAAAAATATTCAACTTAAATTATGTCTATGGGGTAGTTGAAAAAACAAATAATTTTGAAAGTGTCATAAGCGGCATAGGTGTACCACAAACGAGTGTGCCAAATGTATATGATGTGAAAGTTTTGATACGTATCAAAATTAATCTAAAAAATGCTTATTGAACTTAAAAAATAATTGTTAATTCAGAGGAAAAGACCGATAAGTAAGCCTTAACTCATTTATTCAAATATGCGACCTGTACTTATTATTATTTATATTATGAAGAACTGAATTTCTGGCCCACGGGGCATGGCGTAGAGGTTAGCGTGCTAACCTCATATACCAAACGTCGCGGGTTCGGACCCCAGGCAGTCCGATGATTTTATTTAAGCCAATTGGATACCAGATGGCTTAAATAGAAATGCCTGAACCCACAATAGATAATATATATTACAACGGTTATCGTCAAAGTCTTAAATGGCCTAAGTTGCCGAAAAGACAGTGTGAATGTGTGTGTGAGTGTGAGTGTGAATGAGAAAAAAGTGTGAATGTTTTAAAAAAAAAACAAAAAAAAAAAAAAAAAAAACTGAATTTCTGAATCATAAACTCAGAAAACTTGACCGCGAAAACAAATTTTTAAGGTTATGTTTTTATTATGAAATAAATGTCATAAATATTAAAAACTTAGTTATCAAAGTGAGTTTTTACATCGACATAATTCAAATAATCTCAATATTTTATTAAAAATTATTCAAAAATAAATATTTAACAAAACCTCCCAACTAATTAAGATGATTGCCACTAGTTGGCGCAAAGGTCTAGATGCACGGTCCCTATCAAGGTCTTTAAAATACACAGGTTGGCCAGAAACTAGTAAACAAACAATTTTCAGGTTACAGGTTTTGATTGGTCCACGTCATGAAGCTCCTCCTTGTTTGTATTTTTCTATTTGGCAGCTTTGTTGACTGTTTATAACCTAGTTCACATTCATTTTGTTTTATTTGCAAATTGTATAGTTTCTGATTAAACTAATTTAGATCCTGGTATTTATACTGCTTTATTAATAATATACCGTTTATAAATTGTTTGTTTCGGAGGATTTTTTTACAAAAGGAGGAGCTCCATGACGTCACTCTCTTGAAATGGAAAAAATGTAAACAAACCGAGTTTGACCCCCCCTGGGTCTCTATATTAAATTTCAACTTTCCTATCTTTCAACTTTCCTCTTTGTCGTCACAGTTTGTGACGTCATGGTTTCTAGCGTCACACCCTTTGACGTCACGGCTTGTAACGCGACATGCTGATAAAAGAGCGAAAAAATTTAAGGCCATCAAATAAAAGTTCCACTTTAAAAAAAAATAATAATCTTTTAAGACGTCCTGATGGAGGTCCTGGTCACAATTTCTCCAATCCCAATACAGTAACTCAGCTATAATAAATTGCGATCTTTTCTTTTCCTCTTTTGGATTTATTAATGATTTTTTTTTCTTCTTTTTTTTGATTATTGGTTAACACAATAAGAGCATTCAAATTCATCTTCGATTTAATGAGTTCAAATCACACGACTTACATAACTCTCAGGCTTTACACCTTCTTTTAGCACATATGTAGCTAAAGAATTGAATGCTGCTTGAGGCTGGCTCATTTGAATATAATTTAGTATTTTAATGCTCGAAATCTCTCTTAACAAGCATCTTCTAATTGAGTGACATAACGCTCGGTCAAGGGAAGGGCGATTTCGTTTCATCAGCATCCGAGTAAAACATAAATCTGTCTGTCTGCTCTCTAGAGAGGTGTTTGTTGAGTAATTGTTGCGTTCGCAACTCGTCGAGGCATTTTGTCATCTGTTTAATTCTCGCATATCCATCCACTAACTATCAACTTTTAAATAAAACAACGTAAATAAATTTTTTTTTTTTTGAATTTTCGGCATCTTAGGCTATATAGACTTAATCGATACTCAAATTATTTAAATACTATATACCAGGGGTGTGCCTATGAAACCGACCTTTAGAGGTGCGCACATAAACACATATTTTATAAAAGTGAAAAAAGATATTTTATTCAAAGTAATTTCCTTCGTTAGCAATACAATTCTCCCATCTTTCAGGGAGCTTATGAATCCCTCTCCAAAAAAACTCGTCTTCTTTCGAGGCAAACCATTCATCGAGCCATTTGGCAACATTTTCGTAATCTGTGAACTGCTGCTCCCTCAAAGCGTGACCCAAAGATGAAAACAAGTGATAGTCCGTTGGGGCCAAGTCTGGGGAATAAGCCGCATGTGTGAGAATTTCCCACCCAAACGTTTCAATGGTTTCTTTGGTTCGTTTTGCAGCGTGTGACGGAGCGTTGTCGTGCAACAAGATGACTTTGTGCTGCCTTTTTTGATATTCTGGTCTTCTTTGGCGTATAGCCTGGTTCAATTTCACCATTTGCTGTTGATAACGTTCCGTATTGACAGTTTCGCCAGGTTTCAGGAGTTCGTAATAGATAATTCCCTTCTGATCCCACCAAACACAAAGCATTGTCTTTCGTCCATATCGATTTGGTCTTGGAGTCGATGTTGATGGCTCACCTGGAGATACCCATGATGCTCGACGCTTAGGATTTTCAAAAAGATCCATTTTTCATCTCCAGTAACAATTCGATGAAGAAATGACTTTCTTTTGTATCTGGCGAGCAGCATCTCACAAGTGGTTTTTCGGTTCTCTTGCTGCCTTTCGTTCAGTTCATGTGGAACCCATTTCCCGATCTTCTGGATCTTCCCCATAGCTTTCAGACGCTTGGAAATAGTTTCCCGAGTCACGTTTAACTGTTCTGCCAATTGTTGTTGTGTTTGAGTTGAATCTTCATTCAACAATTCTTGCAAATCGGTGTCATCAAACTTTTTGGGCGGTCGGCCACGTGCTTCGTTCTTAATGTCAAAATCTCCCCTCTTGAATTTTTTGAACCATTCTTTGCACTGTGTTTCACCAAGAGCATAGTCGCCAAAAGCTTCTACAAGCATTCGATGAGACTCCGCGGCCGTTTTTTTCAAATGATAGCAAAAAATCAACGCCGTCCGCAAATCACTTTGTTGAGGAACAAAGGTTGACATGTTTGACGTGGTGAAAAAAATGTTGGGAGTATGAAATTGGAATTTTTTGAGTTCGAAACTTAGAACAGACATAAACCAAACAAACAAACTCAATAACTAGACTGTATAGTACCAAAACTGGCCGCCAGGATTTTTCAAAGTAAAAGGCGGTTTCATAGGCACACCCCTGGTATGTGGGGGTTCAGGCACATTTATTTATATCATTTGATATTCAAATGATTTAAATAAATATTCATTGGACTGCCTGGGATTCGAACCCTTGGCTTTTGCACTATCATTATTGACGTTAGTCAACACCAAATCGAATCGTCATTTCACTTTATTTACATTTTGTGAATTGTGTCTGTCAATCCGCAAGCAATGTGAAGATTTTAAATCAGAAAGGTTTTTTATCAGATAGCGCCTGATACGGCTGCAACCATCGTCCCTCCCACGCGCTCACTGTCTCTACGGACAAGGAGCGAGGAACCGCTTACACGGAATTATACCTCTATACGCGTATATCCTTTATACGACGTATATACAGTCTAATGAAAATAAAATAAAATTTTTTGTTACAAATTTTGTCGATCTTAATGCAATTAAAAATATATCTCGCACACCTAGGATTTGAACAGGGATCTTCTTTATAGAAAACCGACGCCCTATCCCACTACATCAGCAAGCTCCCTCTAGAAACAGAGTGTGTATCTATTTGAAAGAATACAGGAGGTTTTGTTGCAGTTGGTCTAGCAAGGCGTTGAACAAATAATTATTCTCGGAGATTTTCAATGGACGATGACTGAATTGCAATCACCATCATCAAGCCTAGGAAAATAAAAATATACATGAGTGTAAATTTGCAGTGGGTAAAGTGAATGTTAATTGTATATTAGTGCAGTTTACAATTTGAAATTAAACAAAGAATATAAATGAAAAGAAGGAAATATTTGGCCATCTATAATGATTTCCTTCTTCTTTTTTATATTCTTTGTTTTATTACAATTTGTAAAATACACAAATGTACAATTAGCATTCACTCTATCCACTGCAAATTTACACTCGTGTATATTTTTATTATCTTTGTTTTCCCAGACATGATGATGGTCAAATGGTTGACCGAAACTCTATCGATTGCAATTTAGTCATTGTCCATTAAAAATTTCCTACAATTTTTTGTAAAAAATTATTTAGTTTTGGATTTTAGGCTTTCCCAGTTGTTATATGGTATAATTGTAAAGATTACAACGTTTCGGTCACACCTTCTTCAGTTAAGATTACAACGATTATTACATCTGTGAGAATCTCATTTGAATTTCAATGAGTTGGTGTAATAGCCGTTGTAATCTTAACTGAAAAAGGTGTGACCGAAACGTTGTAATCTTTAGACTACAAATAAATTATAGTTAAAGCGAAAACCACAAATTCTTTTATTAATTATTGAATGCCTTAGTAACGAACGTTTGTCTCTCGCACAGAATTTTTGTTTTTTATATTTTACATCTTCCAATTAAAATATTTCTTACAAAAAGAGAGTTGGGGGGATCGTTAAATGATCAACACGATTATCTGATCGGGATGCGATAACCCCCTTCTCCCAATATTTCTTTTCCAAAGGTAAAATAGATTGGCGCACATCCGGAGACTCGTCTCCTCTCCAAGGGCGGTCATTTCCGGTCAGGCCTTGACCTCTGACCGACCGGCGCATCGGTGCGTTACTTGTGAATGGAACCGAAACACACGCACCGAGGAGACCTTGCTTGCATGCACGTGCACTTTTACACATTCATAGACCTTTGGCATGCAATCCAAACGAACGAAGAAAAAAAAAAAAAAAAAAATTATAATAATTCCATGTTTATAACTTCACACCTATATAATTTTATTTTTCATTCAAATCTCATCTGATTGATATTTTTTTTTTTTTTCTAAGATGACAGGTGAATCTCAAGTGCTAATGCATGAGAAATGCTTTGGTTAAATCACTTAACATGTGGTGAGTTGAGATAGGCGGGGAGTTGGAAAAAAAAAGGCATTCAAGTTGGAAAACTTTCCTTGAGAAGAAAATCAAAATTTGTACCAATAAGTTTTTGGCCTTTTAATTATTACATGATTTTGAGTTCGGGCCACCCCTGAAAAACGGAGCCCCTAAGACGATCGCCTACTCCGCCTAATGGGTAATCCGGCATTGCCGATGATATGATACGTCAAAAGGCCGTAATTAGAAGGGAGGGTATTCTAAACACCTAAATAAAAAATAATGATGATAGACCTATCATATCAATTCACTATAGACCAGGGGTCGGCAACCTTTTTTCTTGGCCATTTTCAAAATAAGATTTTTTATGCGGGCCGCACATACAAATATAACAACAAAACAAAATAATTTTTTTTTTTTTTCAATATTTCCAGAGCTTGAAAGAGAGAATGGTTTTTGCTTTTATTTTTCTCGTTGTTGGGCAGGTTGCCGACCCCTGCTATAGACTATAGTTTAACCAATCTAACATTAGAAGTGAATAATTTGCTTAGAGATATTAGATAGGCCTATATTTCAGGAATCGAGAAGCAAATAAATACTTTTTATTTATTTGGCTGATTCTGCCCTCTTTGCTACGTCACAAGGTGAATACTTGAAGGGAGGCAATTGTAAACACCTAAATAAATAAACACCCCTTTCGTGAATAAATGAAATAGACCATCTCAAAAGGCATAAGTTTCACAGTTGGTACAACCGTTATTATACACTCAATTAAAGAATTTAATATAAAAGCAAATAGTTTATTTGCATTTATTAGTGCAAAGTGCATAGAGATATGCACCAAGAGGTTTAATTTGCATTTTGCAATTATTAGCACGTTTCAGTTAATGCAATTTTAATAAATTTTGTTAAACACACATACACACAGCATGCGTGCATTTTCATAAAAAAGAAATATTTCAAATAGCCTAGCTGGTCATAAATATACCGGTGCAGACTCTCTGAACGCCTCATATCACCTGTCATGAGGTCAAGTTAAACGATAAAACGAAACTAAATATTCTATAATTTTATTTTTGCGCGCATGTTTAAATGAATGAATGAATGAACGCAAACAACACTTTAACACACCAGATATTTTCTATTCAAGACATTTTGAAATAAACTAGCCGCACCGCCCGCCTTCGGTACGCCCCCTGGACTCCCGCCAGCTGGCTCGAGCCCGCCTGCGGCGGGTCCTCGCCTTTTTTTTTTCACTCTGACACTTTTTTCTCATTCACACTTACGCTCACACAGTCTTTTCGGCAACTTAGGCCATTTAAGACTTTGACGATAACCGTTATTATTTATCATATCTATTGGGGGTCCAGGCATTCTTATTTAAGCCATTTGGATACCAAAAGGCTTAAATGAAATCATCGGACTGCCTGGGGTCCGAACCCGCTACTTTTGGTATACGAGGTTAGCACGCTAACCCCTACACCAAGCCCCGAGGGCTCGCCTTTTCTTACTTATGAAAAGAAAATTATTATTACTATGTATCCTAATCCAGTGCCTGCTTGAGGATTTGTTTACATTCATAGAATATATTAATGCAAAGAATACATTAATTTTTCTGTGTACATTTCCTATGGGAGAAATCGTAAATTTAGAAATTAATAACTCAAAAAGTTATAGGAATTTCGGGACCTGAGTATTTTTCCGGGACTCTCCATAACGTTCTCTCTAAGAATGCAAAATTTCGTTTCAAAATACCAACGGGAAGTTGGTCAAACAGAGCGTGACAGACGAACATACAGACAGACGGACACATCGCTATTATATATATATATATAGATGATTAAAATTTAGAGAAAGGGCCATTTGTGGCCCGCGGATTGGACATACGCATGAATTGGCTAAAATAGATTCATAGAGATTTTCATTTACTGAGCATATTTTATTCGACTGTTGTACCTCCCAGCTCCTTAAAAAATTAATTAACAGCAAAGAAAAGAAATTTTATAATGCATATTATTAATATTTAAATGGAGAGAGAGAGAAAAAAGTCGTAGCTCTATTTCGCTGCTTGTTGATGGACTCGATTACCCGGACGATCCATTACTCGATAACCTACATGTCTCAGGTTCGATTCCCATCAATGCACGATATAATTTTCCTCATCATCTTTCATCTCAAGACAGATTATTTAAATAATATAAATATTTTAAAATAGCTGTCAAGATTATGATAATAGTTCGAGACTTTTCTATAACCTGATAGCATGTTTAAAAATCTGGTGTGACTGGCGCACAGCACACAACTTTCTCTTACCTTCGGTAATCGAAAGTTGTGTTCTGTGCTTGTCACACCAGATTTTTTGTGTCGACATGTATTTAGTTTCCGACAGTACGGTACATTCGATTTTCAAGATGTACAATTTATAAGTATGGCAAAATATTTATATTTTATTACCATGGCAACCCTTTCTCCTATCTTTTCAATGGAGTACAAGAGTAAAGTGGTCTTCAGAAGATTTCAATCACAAAATGAAAATATACATTTTATTGAAGATCTAAAAAATAATTGATTTTTGAATTTAAAAAAAAATCGTTGGAGCAAATTTAGAGAAAATCGAAAAAAACTGAAAAAGTCCATCAGTAAAGTACTAGTACTCTTTGGTCGATTTTGTTCAAAAGCTTCGTGTCACGTCCCAGGGGGTGCCTAACTTAAATATAAAATTTCAACCTCCTAGCTCTTTTCGTTCTTGAGATATTTTGTTCACAGACAGACACACAGACACACAGACAGACAGACAGACAGACAGACAGACAGACCATGTCGCGAAAACCACTTTTTTGGATTCAGGGGACCTCAAAACGTGTATATCCATCAAAATCTCGACATCGAATTTTTGACATGAATCCAATACTTTCTCTCTCTATATATTAACATATATATAGAGGTAAGAGAAAGTAAAAAATAATTATTACTTTGTTTTAAATTCGACGTCTACTAGACCTTGGCGCGATTACAAGTCTAAAGACATAAATTAACGACATCTGCTTGACAAATTATATAAAGAATTTGCATTCTTTTATAAACAGAAGAAATTAATTAATTTTCAAATGCACTAAAATAAGGAAAATAATAATTTTATAGTTGGGGAATGAACAAAAGCGCCTTTTGTTGCTATAAAAATGGAGTTATATAGCTGGCTATGGGCTGTAGAAGAATGCAGCATGAATTGTTTCATTATAATACACCGTTGACATTTCGGTTCAAGTTAAGAACCATCTTCAGAGCTGTTGTGTTAAAGGTTTTTTATTCCTTTTAGTAAAGTCAGCTAAAGAAAACATGGGAAAAGTAAAATTAGGCTAAACGAACACTAATTGAGCAAAAACGTTTTCGGACAAAACGTTTTGCTCAATTGTCAAGCCACACCGATTGAGCAAAACGCACAATGACAAAACATTTTGTTCAATGATGTCGAATCATGCTCAATTGTGTTTTGCCTACTCGGTGTGCGTTGACCCTTAGCCTAGAAAATAAGGTGGGGGGGGGGGGCGGGTTGAATCAACCCCATCACTTGACAATTAGCCCTTAAATTCAATACGCTTGTCGTTGAAACCATATAGTCTACTTTTTACATTTTCAAATTTTTATTATATTCCTTGACATGAAAATTGAATTCCAGAAAATTCCACACTTCGGCTATTATGACTTAGCCTATTCTGAAGTTATCTCTACCACGATCTTCATATCCGTATCCAACAAAAGGAAATTAGAAATAGTGCAGGCAAAAATCCTGAGAACTATTGCTGACCCACCCCCTAGAATTAACAATGTTGTAGAAGGGTTGTAAATGGACACATTAGGCGAGCTTTTTAGCAAATTAGGAAGGAACTTCTGGAGAAGAACTGAACATTACACAAGCCAAATAATGAGACAACTAAAAAGAATGTAAAGAATTTTCTTATTTCACTTCTTTTGTTTCCCGTTCTATTTATTAATATTTATATTTATAATTCATTTTTTAATATAAAAAATCTGGTGTGACTGGTCGCACACCACACAACTTTCTCTTACCTTCGGTGATCGAAATGGCAACTATTTATCTTATCCTTCCTATAAAGTACAAGAGTAAAGTGGCATTCAGAAGATTTCATTGGTAAAATGAGAATATACATTTTAAAGAGCGTCTAAAAAATAATTGATTTATGAATTTTAATCAAAATCATTAGCGTGAATTTTGAGAAAATCCGAAAAAACTGAAAAAGTACATCAGTAAAGTACTAGTAGCTACTCTTTGTTCTATTTCGCTCAATTGGTGTGTGTTTAGCCTAAGGAAATTCAGTTAGAGGGTTTAATAACCCGGAACTGAAGGCAAAAATCTTAAATTTACAGGCATCGCTATATGCGAATTGTAAAATAAAAGATGATAAAAAAAATTTTAACTAACTTTTTTTCCTTAGAGAGATCGGAAATGGGCCTTGGATTGGATCAAGACAGACAGGCGGATACTCAGCCACTGCATATATAGATTTTTCTTAAGGAATAAGAGAGTGGTATTTTTTAATAAGCCAGATATTGCCTGAAACGATTTGACTGAAAAATTGCGACACTTTATTAAGAAAAGAAAAGTCGAAGGCCCGCCGCAGACGTGTGGAGCGGCTAGTTATTAATAAATGCGCTGTTATTGATGTAAGTGCATTTAGAGATGGATGATCTTGTCACTCACTGTACACACCAATGAGGGTTTATGGTTTTTGCTTGTTCTTGTTTCAAACCTGGATTGATAGGCATCAAAAAAGGTTACTAAACCAGCGAGAAGTCGGAGGTTTCCGTGCTGATTGACAGAGAGATCAAGGAGATAGATACCGAAGAGGGAGGGAGGGGTGATCAGGCAGCCAGGCAGGCCATTAGCACTGTACGGGCCAGTGCTGCAATATGCGTGCGACACCTAGAGCATGATGCTTGCTTGCTTGCTTGCCAGGCAGTCACTAATCAAGAGTCGCGGGAGCGACTCGTCGCCGAGCATGTGAAAAGCAAAAGAAAGCAAAGAAACTCTTAATTCTACCATTTAGTTGATATTCCAATAGATGCCAATGGCCCATTGCATTTAGATGGACGAGTCGTCCCTAGACTATATTATCAAGAATGATTTTAAATCCTTAATAAAAGATAGGGACGTGAAAAAATTTTTTGAGAAACTTTTCTCTTTCTGGGCGAATATCTCAAAAAGGTTTTAAGATATCGGAACCAAATTTTTTTTATATTAAACTAGAATAAATAAGGATTATTTTGAGCACGAATTCAAAAAAAAATTCCAGTGCCAAACAGAATGGCAGGGGGTCAAAGTTGAGATTTTGCCGATTTCGGAAGGTCAAAAGTTAGTCTCTTATTTTTCCTTTTTTTTTTTTTTTTTTTTTTTTTTTTTCTTTTTTTTCTTTTTTTTCTTTTTCATTCTTTTCTTCAATTTTCAAATTTTTAGACAAAGCTACAGGTTTCCCTGCTGGACCGATTTGGATGAAATTTAAAATACAAATAGATACTATCAAAAACCCGATACCTTTGATATAAAATTTCATTTTGGATCAAAAGTGACTTTTTGAGAGGTATTCAAAATTTCAAATTTGTCCTATCTTTAACGTGGCGAAAAGACAATTCTAACTATTTTGCTCCCCGATGACGTCATCTAGGTACATATCTATTAATATTAGTAATTTTCATCCCTAATGGAATAAAAAATTTTAGGATAGATCCCTTTAGATAGAAATACAATAGATTAACGTGATAAGAAGTACTACCAACATAACAAAAATAAAAAACCTAAAATTTTATAAAATTTGGTGAAATCCTATGTTTATCGTTTTGAATGGATACCAAATGATGTATTTACATCCTACCAACATAACAAAAATAAAAATCCTAAAATTTTATAAAATTTAGGGAAATCCTATGTTTATCGTTTTGAATGGATACCAAATGATGTATTTACATCCTACCAACATAACAAAAATAAAAATCCTATAATTTTATAAAATTCGGTGAAATCCTATCTTTATCGTTTCGAATGGATACCACATGATGTATTTACATCCTACCAACATAACAAAAATAAAAAACCTAAAATTTTATAAAATTTGGTGAAATCCTATGTTTATCGTTTTGAATGGATACCAAACGATGTATTTACATCCTACCAACATAACAAAAATAAAAATCCTAAAATTTTATAAAATTTGGTGAAATCCTATGTTTATCGTTTCGAATGGATACCAAATGATGTATTTACATCCTACCAACATAACAAAAATAAAAATCCTAAAATTTTATAAAATTTAGTGAAATCCTATGTTTATCGTTTTGAATGGATACCAAACGATGTATTTACATACTACCAACATAAAAAAAATAAAAATCCTAAAATTTTATAAAATTTGGTGAAATCTTATCTTTATCGTTTTGAATGGATACCAAACGATGTATTTATATCCTACCAACATAATAAAAATAAAATCCTAAAATTTTATAAAATTTAGGGAAATCCTATGTTTATCGTTTTGAATGGATACCAAACGATGTATTTATTTTTTACTGATTGGAATGCATATTAAAAGATCTATTGATGGGATAACTTAATATTTAATAAACAAAAATTATTAAATAATATTTAAATGTAATATTTCACAAAAAGAAGTGAAATCTCAGCAAAAAACATCGGAGATGCAAAAAGGGGCGCCTCGCATTATTTTTGCCCAGCGTCGAGGTGAAATCAAAAAAATGCGCCTCGCTTTTCTGATTTATATAAAAGCGAGGATATATGAAACAAATAAAATTCTGTAGGGGTTTTATTTAAGTGAAAATATTTCCTTGCTTTTATATAAATCAGAAAAGCGAGGCGCATTTTTTTGATTTCACCTCGACGCTGGGCAAAAATAATGCGAGGCGCCCCTTTTTGCATCTCCGATGTTTTTTGCTGAGATATAATAACCGGAAATTTATGATAATTCAATATATTCTCTTTTTTTTATTATTTGAAATTCCTATCGGGATCCCCGTTTATTTACCCGAGGTGCTTACGTGTACGGAGACACACACCTCAAACCCAACCGGCCTCTGGCCGTAGCCATCTACCGGGACCCCGTGAAGTTACATCATTTCCTATCTCTAGCTCCTCCTCCTGCTCTCGTCTCTAGCTAGTGGAACTAATCCTTATTTCTGGTTCCAACCGGCTCCTTTTATCCAACCTCTTCTATGCTATGGAGGATGTCCTAGTTGAGGAGGGACTCCCTCAGCACCGGCGTGTAGCCTACTCCTTTCGAAGAATGCATCACTGAGAGGGAACCTTCTTTACGTCCCTTCCACAGGACGGGATGTCACAGCAACTCCCTCTCCTCGTAGAGTTGCCTGAGGGCTATTGTGGAAGGATCCTATATTCCAATTCAGGGCTTGCTTGAGGATTTGTTTACATTAAATAAATATTTTTATTTAATGAAAAATCCCGCATGCCAAGGATTTGAACAGGGATCTTCTTAATATATTCTCTTCTATCTAATGTTATATTTATAAACAAACTTTTTTTTTCTGGCTTGCGGTGAATATTTTAATGAATAGAGAACAATGTCTGTTTAATTATTGATTTTTGTTTTAATTAATTTTTCATCTCGGCCATTTAAGGGTTTATTGAATAAATATTTGAAGGGCTTAGGGCCGGTCTTTTCATGTTTGGGTAGTTAGTGAAGTGTCTGTTAAAGTGCTTTTTTTTGTAGTGCAGAAACCCTCTTCATTTTTATTCTTATAGTAAAATATATGACATCCCATCATTTTATTTAAAAAAGAAGTAGATATATTTGTTATTTTTATTTTGATTCAACTTATTTTAACAATAACGCGATGAGATGTGATATATTTTACAATATGCAAAAGGTTAGGTCCACTGGTAACTGAGGCAGCCATTTGTTTTTCATTTGCATAACCCAGCCTTGGAGTATATGTATATGTATATATCTTGAATTTTTTGCCAAGCTCTCTGTTAAATTAGTCGGAGCCAAAAGCTCTGGGTACGATTTAGCAAAGGGGTGATATTAGAAACACAAGCCTGGCAAGCAGCTTCGTAACTTCACGCATAAAAATAACAGAGGCATTCTTCAATCTATCCCTTTTTTTTGTTATTATTCATTTTATGTCAGTCAGGATTATATTTCTAGGAGGCCCCTCACGGTGATACCTTATGTCCAAATGACCCTTTTTGTGTGAATTGCAAGCTTTCGCATCCTAGTTTCTCCAAGGAGTGTCCCATTTATATTAGGGAAAGGGAAATAGTCAAGCTATCTGTTGATTTGAATATTTCTTTTTACGCTGCGAGGTCCCAGTTTGTAAGGAGTGAGAAGTCTAACGAGCAGAGGAAGAGTAATTCAACTCAAAGTACATCGTTTGCTGGTGCTGTTCAGTCAAACACCCCTTGCCCCTCTTGTATTGAGTTTTTTTTTTTTTTTTTTTTTTTTTTTTTTAAACATTCACACTTTTTTCTCATTCACACTCACACTCACACACACATTCACACAGTCTTTTCGGCAACTTAGGCCATTTAAGACTTTTTACGATATCCGTTGTAATATAAATTATCTATTGTAGGTTCAGGCATTTCTATTTAAGCCATCTGGTATCCAAATGGCTTAAATAAAATCATCGGACTGCCTGGGTCCGAACCCGCGACGTTTGGTATAGGAGGGAGGCGTGCTACCTACTACGCCAAACCCGGGGGCTTGTATTGAGTTAAAGGGTACTGTTGACAGCTTGTCTCGACAACTGACTTTGTTGACTGATCTACTGAGCAGGTTGTTTCCAGATCAGGGCGTTAATGTTCCTGCCATTAGCGGAGTTAGTTTACCGATTTCTCCCAAACAAGCTGGGCATACGTCGCCAGTTGCTTCTGTTGCGGGCGAACCTGTTTCCGCCGTGTCTTATGATTCTGTAGGTGATGACGATGTTGACCCTGACCCGAGACGGGTCGATTTGAATCCTGCATCTACTGGAACCAGCAGGTGGCTGGCGAAGACTAAAGCAAAGACATCTAAAGAAAGGGGTAAGAGGGGGAGAAAGTAGGTTTCCGTTTTCTTTCTCCTTGGTTGTTACTTTATCTTTTTCACATTATGGCTGTTTCAATAGGCAAAATAATCCAATGGAACTTGAATGGGTTCTTTAATAGGCTTGAAGACATTAAGGTGCTAATAAATTTGCATAATCCTTCGATATTAGTTCTTCAAGAAACCCATACCTTGCCCTCTCGGAGAGTCGTTCTCAAAGGGTTTGATGTGTTCAGGAAAGATTGTGACTCCCATAGAGCACAGGGTGGAGTTTCTATATTTGTGAGAAATCATTTCCATTCAGATAGTGTTACTATAAACACGAATCTTCAAGCAATAGCCGTCAGATTGAGGAGTCCCGAAGTTACAGTATGCAGTATATACATTCCTCCGAGCAATGTTTTGGCTTTGGAGGATATGGAGGTTCTGATGAGGCAGTTGCCCCCACCGTTTTTATTACTTGGGGACATGAATGCTCATAGTGGGATCTGGGGCTGTTCTTCCACTTCCTCAAGGGGTAAGGTGTTTGAATCTCTGCTTTGCAAGTATAGTAACGTTGTTTTACTTAATACAGGTCGCCCGACTCACTTTAGTGCTGCGTATGGGACCTTCTCCGCTATTGACCTTTCAATCTCATCCTCATCCATCCACGCACTATTTTCATGGGAACCTCACGATGATCTATGCGGTAGTGACCATTTCCCCATAGTCATTTCATATCTGAGGAGCACAGCGTATCCGAAAACCCATTCAAGGTGGCGGGCTGATAGAGCAGACTGGCAGCTTTTTGGTAAGGTGTCCTCGGCCTTAATATCCGATAGGGAGGTTGTTGACGACGTTTTGGAGAATTTGGAGATCTTTAGTAAAATGATTATTAGGTCTGCCGAATTGACCATCCCTAAGTCAAAAACGACTTTGAAACACCCAAGTGTGCCGTGGTGGAACAGCCAGATAGGTAAAGCGATAGAGGAGAGGAAGAGAGCGCTTAGACGATTTCAGCGTGCACCAATGCTTGATAATTTGATTAATTTTAAGAAAGCGAGGGCTCGAGCGAAATTTCTGATGAAGCAGTCTAAAAAGAGATCGTGGGAGGATTATGTGTCCGGTATTACGTTTAGGACCCCTGCTAGGGAGCTATGGGGAAAGATCAAGAAAATTCAGGGAACTGGGTTCAACATTCAAAGGCCATTGACACACGGCGGTCTGCATATCACAAATCCTTATGAGATCGCTAATTGTTTTGCGGACTTTTTTGGGGATGTATCGTCTACTGAAAATTACACCCTGTCTTTTCTAGGAATTAAAAACACTCGGGAATTAAATCAAATTGACTTTAGTTCTGCGAATAGTGAGGTTTATAATACACCCTTTTCTGAGGAGGAATTTGAATATGCACTGAAAAGTACGAAGAACACATCTCCGGGGCCTGATAATATTCATAATTTAATGATTAAGAAGTTGGCTCCCATTTCTAAATTGGCACTTTTGGATATTTTAAACGGTATTTGGTTGGGTGATGTGTTTCCTGAGATTTGGAGGCGTGCTATTATGATCCCCATTTTGAAGCGTTCCCTTGATCCCCAGCTAGTGGAAAGTTATCGCCCCATCTCGATGACATGTTGTTTGTGTAAATTGTTGGAGAAAATGGTTAGCAAGAGGCTGACCTGGTTCTTGGAGGATAATAACTTGATTTCTAATTATCAGTGCGGTTTCAGGCCACAACGTTCTTGTCTCGATCATTTGGTACGGCTAGATAACTATGTTCAGAATGCATTCATTAACAAGGAGCGTGTAGTTGCGGTTTTCTTTGATTTACACAAGGCTTACGATACAGTTTGGAGACATTTAATTTTGGAAAAGATTCATGGCTGGGGGATCAGGGGTCATCTAGCCCTTTTCATTAGGAACTTTTTATCTGGTAGAAGCTTTCAGGTGAGGATTGGCAACACGTTGTCAAATATGCGCTCTCAAGAAAACGGCATCCCACAGGGATCAGTTCTCAGCTGTACCCTTTTTTCAATTGCTCTTGATGGTATCTGCAGTGTTATTAGGGAACCAGTTCAATTTTCCTTGTTTGTCGATGACCTTGCTATATATTTGAAGTCCAAAAGCTTAGATTACTTGAGGTCCCGGTTACAAACCTGCATTGATTGTATTTTCAGATGGGCAACGGAGAATGGCTTTACTATTTCGAATCAGAAGACGTTTTGTATGCATTTTTCGAGGCTAAGAACACCTTCAAATGATCCTCATCTTGCTCTGAATGGAAGATTGTTGGACTACAGGAGCAGTGCTAAGTTTCTGGGATTGGTATTTGATAGTAAGTTGGATTGGAAGGAGCATATCAATCAATTGAGGGTTAGGTGTCTCAGATCTTTGAATTTATTGAAGGTACTGTCAAATTCGTCCTGGGGAGCTGATTCTACATCATTACTTCGTGTGTATCGGGCGATTGTCAGGAGCAAAATTGACTTTGGTTCCCCGGTTTATGGATCTGCGAGGGAAACTGTCCTTAGGAGGCTGGATGGTGTTCACAATATGGGCATCCGTTTGGCTCTCGGGGCTTTTAGAACGAGCCCGGTTATTAGTCTTCTGGCAGAGTCGGGTGAGCCTCCCTTAAGGGTAAGGAGGTGGATATTATCCCTAAGTTACATTGCAAAAGTTAGGTCACTGCCCATGCACCCTGTGCACAGCGTTTTCTTTGGTCATTCGAACCATTCTAAATTTGCGAATCGGCCGTGTGCTACCAGGCCTTTAGCCGTAAGAATCCGAGAGAGTTGGTGCGATTTGGATGATGTATTCGGTCCACAGATTTCTGTGATTAATTTCCCTCGACCACCATGGCTTATGGCAAGGCCTAAATGCATATGGGCTCTTACTAGGTTTGATAAGCAGATGACCTCTGGTGCCGTTTATAGAGCCAGCATTGCTGAAATCGTGAGTAAGTTTCCAAATTTCCCGCAGGTCTACACTGACGGGTCTAAAATGGAGGATAGGATTGGTTGCGCTGTCAAGATGAATGACATTCGGATTTATTTCAGGCTTTCTCCTAGCACTAGCATTTATAGTGCCGAGCTGAAGGCCCTCGAGGTTGCTTTGATCACCGTTGGGAATGAGAGAGTATCGGGTGCTCTTGTGTTTTCCGACTCTTTAAGTGCGTTGAAGTCAATTGAGAGCATGTATACTTTCCATCCCTTAGTTCAGAAAGTTCAAGTGTTGTACCATGATCTCGTGTGTAGTGGAAAAAAGGTGGTCTTCGTTTGGGTGCCTGGTCATAGGGGCATTCCAGGCAACGAGGAGGTTGATTTTCTGGCAAAGAAGGGGGCCAGCAAGGACAGTATAGATTTCCAGGAGGTCACTTGCGAAGATAACAAGATAGTTTTGAAGAACCTGATACTGAGTAAGTGGAGTACTGAATGGGGGAATGTTGAGAACAATGCTTTGAGAAGTATAAAACCTGTTATAGGTCCAGTTAGGAAATTCGATTTAACTCGTAAAAAGCAGACTCTCATAACGAGGCTAAGAATCGGCCATTGTTTCTTCACGCATGGACATATTATGAATAGAGAGGACCCTCCATGGTGCCTTAGATGCGACGTGAAAATTACAGTCTCTCATGTTTTGAAGGAGTGCCCACTCTATCACCAGACGAGGATTGATTGTAATTTGAGTGACGTTGATTTTCGAGATTTATTGACTAATGAAGGGAATTTTGACAATCTATTTAGTTACTTGGATAGCATTGGACTGTATCATAGAATCTGACAATACCTTTCCTTTATTCGTGTTATGCGGCTAGTTCTGCTTTGTCTACGAAGTTACTTCTGTTTGGAATTATTTATAATTGTTTGGGTTCCCGAATTATTTGGATTTTTATTGGATTGTTTACTTGCTGTCTATTTATTCGTTATGTTGTTCATCTGTTTATTGAATTGTTTACCTATTTATTTATTTATTTGCTATATTATTTATAGGTTTATTTATTTATTTATTAAGTTGTTTTTTGTTTATCTATTTTTTTGTTATATAGTTTATTTATCGGTTTGATTTGTTATATTGTTTGTTGGTTTATTTATTTATTTATTAAGTTGTTTTTGTTTATCTATTTATTTGTTATATAGTTTATTTATCGGTTTGATTTGTTATATTGTTTGTTAGTTTATTCATCTATTTATTAAGTTGTTTTTTGTTTATTTATTTATTTGTTATGTAGTTTATTTATTAATTTATTTAAGATGGTTGCAAAATGTATATATTTATCTTGTTATTGTCTTTGGTTCTCGATCTTGGGCTAAAGGGGGTTTTTGTGGCGCGTGTGGCCTTTGTTGTCGAAGCGCCTTACACCATTAATAATAATAATAATAATAATATATTTCTAGGATATTTGGCAAGGTGTTGAAGATGATTATTTGAATATATTCTAATATCCAAGTTAAAACTATGTTCGAGGGTTGGCCAACTCCCTCTGGCGCACTCTGGCGAGACGAGCTTCAACTAAAGCATTTCAAATTTTAAATTTTAGTAAAAATAATAATTTTTTTAAAATTAATTATTTTAACTTATAATATTTATTTGAATTAATTTCAATTTTTATTTTTAATAATTTTTATATTTTATGTCTTTATTAAGTAGAAAACTTCAAAAAACCTTTAATACTGAAGAGAGTTCATTCCCTGGAAGAGGGTTTCTGCATTGCACACTACCCATAGGTTTTCTTTCTACCCAAACATGAAAAGACCGGCCCTTAGTGGAATATAGTCATGAGCCACCATTTGGTCATTTTTGAGATATTCATACCATTGTATTCTTTAAGGGGAAACGGGAGCGAAGTGGTTACGCATGTTTTTCCCGATAAGAGGGCGTAGTGTGTCATAAAAAGTATGCCCAAAAATCAAGTAATTCAAAAATTTGCCAAGAGATGTCAGAATGGTAGCTAATAATATTTAATGCATTTGGTTGATTTTTATTGATCTTTTAATAATAAATACTTTATAAATGTTATTATATATTATGTATCTTTTATAAAAGCATAAAAAATATATAAATATAGACCAGATATAGGCTAATACTAGGCCTGTATCGGCTGTTAGACTAGCCTGCCATCTATTGCAAGAATGCTGAACTAATTTGACAGTTGATTTTTAAATAAATCATCTAAGCTTATTTTAAAAATTTCTTAATTAATAAGTGATTAATAATAACAATAAATTCATTTTTAAATTTAAAAAAAATTCAAGATTTTTGGGACAGATTGTTTTTTTTGTATTTGCTTGATAACAAAAAAATTAATTTCCTTAATTTTTTAATAAGTCATTAAAATAATTATAGCTCGATGTCCCAATAATCTCTTATGAATTTAATTCATTTAAAAAAAAACCGCATTGAAAAATTCCTTATAATAGTCTAGTACGTGCCGGCAAAGGCGGGCCGCACGACTAGTTCTAATATATTGGCTGAAACAAAATAAATCTTGACACAAAAAATCTGGTGTGACAAGCACAGAAGACAGCTTTCGATTATCGAATTTAAGAGAAAGTTGTGTGCTGTGTGACAGTCACACCAGATTTGTTTTATTAAATTATCATGGATGATTTTGTAAAAAAGAACATAATTCAATCATGTGCTTCACTCTTAATTATTCATTTAATATAACTATAATTAAATTTGCTAAATATTTCGTTGGAATGTTCATTTTCAAGCACGTAATTCCAAATCTTTCAACAGGGAATAATTTTTTTTTTTTTTAATAAATTTATGAGCAACATGTAAGAAAGAAAGGGGGGGGGGCTTTCCTAAAACCATTTATTTTTAATCATATTTGCTTGCAATTGCTAAATCCTGACACATCGAGTTAGAAAGACAAGCAATCGTGTTGGAACCCGTTAAAGTCTTTGATTTATTATATTTTTTAATTAAATTTATGATTTATATTATTATATATGCATGTATGTAGATTTTTTTTTTTTTTTTGGGTTTAAAAGACGTGATTTCTCACAGTATTCTGAAAACAATAATAATGTTAAATAAAATAAAATAATAAAAAAGAGAGACTTTCCTTTAGCAAGTAGAAATAATAATAAATAAGATTTATTTTTCATGGTCTTACTGAGTGCGCAAACGGATAGTCCAAAAACAAAGCTACAACAATGGCTGTGCGATGATTAGATTATTACGTAAGAAGAGAGGACGTCAGTCAAAGAGGATATCCTCTATCAAATGAAAATCTCAAAACAAGAAAACGTTTCGGCTTTAATCAGATAATGCCATCTTCAGTTCTTATGAGAATTTACGCAATCTCAATGTATATATATATACCACAAGAGCGGATCCAGAGGAGTTTTTTTTTTTTTTTTTGGCGGGGGGAGTAATCTGGTGTGAAAGTAAAATTGTTTTCCAAAAAAAAAAATATTTTTCTTAAATCTCGGGGGAGGGGGGGGTATACTCTCTTACTCCCCCCCTCCTTGTTGTCAACAGTGTCAGGTAGCTGAGCGGGTGAGAACTTCAGTCTTGTAAACAAGAAGTCGCTAGTTCGATTCTTGTTGGGAACATTTTTTTTTTTAAATTCTTTATCTGTATATAGGCCTATTTCTTACATTAACAAGAGATATTGAATTGATAAAATTGAAATATTAATTTACACATATTTAAACGTACTATTTTTTCATTATAAATTAACATCTTTTGTTTTTAATTACCACTCGCTACACACTGAAAATACGAATATTTACAGTATAATAAATTAAAATTTGGTATACAAATTGAAAACATCTTATTGTTAAATAAAAAGAGTCGTTGCATATATTTTCATATATCAAATTGAAAGTGTAACGACATGGTAGAACAGTGAAAAATGTAATAGCATGCAGGGGCGGATTAAAGGGGGGGGGCGAGGGGGCGATCGCCCCCCCCCCCCCCCGAGAAGAAATTCACAATGTTATAAAAACTAGTAATCTAAAGAAATTATGATTTCCGGGCTTTAATTTCAATTGAATTTGTCAATCAATCAATTTAAATAAATAGGAAAGGGGTCTAAATGGCCATAGATGCCCACAAAGTCCTTAAATAAAAAAAAAAAAAAAAAAAACCTCCCCCCCCGACAAAATTGCATTAATCCGCCACTGATAGCATGTTGTGTTTAAAAATAAAAGATGTTAATTTATATTGAGAAAAAATATATGTTAATTATTAGGCTTATGTATTTGATATATGTTAAAATGAGAGATTCAGTATATACTAGGAACCGACCGAATATTCGGTTTCGGTTACGGTTTCGGCCAGTTTCGGCCAAAAATCATGGTTTCGGCCGTAGTTTCGGTTTCGGCCAAAAAGTGGCCGAACCTTTCGGCCGGCCGAAACCAGAGTCTGAAAAAATGGGATGAGACTCGCATGCAAAAAAAAAAAAAAAAAAGGTCAAATAATTTGCTCTTGAGGGAGAAAAAAATTTTAGTCTCCCTAAAAAAAAGGTAAAATGATTTTCACGGGAGGGAAAAAAAATTCAAAAAAAAAAAAAAGTAAAGTGAAAAAAATTTTTTATACACAGTAAAAAAAATTTCTTTAATATTAATATATTGAAAGAGTTGAGCATTTTTAGTAAAATATATTTGTATTAAAGATATTTTATTTATAATAAATATACGTCGACATATTATTAATAGTGACAAAATTTTAAAGTATTTAATATAATCAAAAAATTTATTTGAGTAATTTATTCTATTTAATTAAATGTCACTTAAAATAAAACATACATTTTGTTTGCTTTAAATAAAAGCTGCGGTTTAATCCAAAACAATATTTTTTGATAGTAAATTTACTAAAATTTCTCGCAAGTATCAATATATTAATAGTTAAGATATCAAATTTATTTAAAAGTGACAAGTGCGCCCCTAACAGAGAAAAGTGAAATTAAAACAAAAAAGCCTCCCTCCCAGCTCCCTTCCTCTACTAGTTTGAAGCAGTCGGAAACATGGTCGGAAAGCAGTTACTTCCAGCGCAGCCATTTTTACATGATCTATACGCTTTCATCAATATATTATTATTTTATATCTCAACTGTGCATTTCGCTTATTTTTAATAGGCACAATCTCATCAAACAATAGGATGGAATTTGATGATCTTCTAGAAGATTGGGGACTATCAAATATTAGCGAAACCTTGAATGGTAAGTAAAAATTCATATCAACTGAATACTCTTGTATTAGCGGCATTAATTATTAGCTATCTATATAGCGGTGACTTTTTCTAATTTCTTATCTAATTTTGAATTTATTTTCTACAGAAAATGGGATTACAAGCCTAAGCATTCTTTATGCTCTTTTAAACAGTGAAAAAGAACTCTAAACGATATTCCCAAAAGTGGGGTTAAGGTTGATTCTTCGAAAGAAGTATTATGAATACGGTATGTATGTTTTCCATTCTTCAATATTTTTACTTTTTTTTGATAAGCTAACATATTTAATTATCTATCTGAGATATATATATGACCGTCCTCATGAAAAGGTACCAAATCTTCACCGGGGTCCAAATAGAGTTTTTATGCTTTCTGTACGGAACACACCCTGCCCAGCAAGTCGGCATTTTTAGAATGTTTGTATCATTTTTTGTTTGGAAGATATGAATTTTTAAACCTAGTTTTGAGAAAAATGAGTTTAAAGTCTTGTTTTTTCATATTTTTTAAATAAAATAAATATATTCTGATGGATCGAATATTTCATCATATAAGATGAAGAACTAGAGAATCGAAATCAATAATAAAAAAAAACTTTTTCTAATCGGCTCTCCTGAAAATTTAGCCCAGTATAGATTTGGTAACTTTTCAAGTGGACGGTCACATATATTTAAATTTTATTAGAAATTATTTAGGTATAGGAGACTTTGCAGCCAAGGAAATTAAATAAAAAAATTATTTAATTATTAATCGTCGACGTTTCGGTCGCAAGTCACGACCTTCCTCGGACTTGCGACCGAAACGTCGACGATTAATAATTAAATAAGTTTTTTATTTAATTTCCTTGGCTGCAAAGTCTCCTATACCCAATTCAAAGTCTACAGCCACTTCTCATCACTAGAAATTATTTAGTATACTCATATCATCATAGACATTTAATACAACCATTTTAAAAATTTAGTCAGCTTTTTTTTAGATATAAATTTAAATTAATTAATATTTTAAAAAATAAATAATTACGTTGCAAGGTTATTTTAAATAAAATTATTTTATTTAAAAATTTCTAGAAATTTTATAGGCACTTGTTAATATTTATTTTTAAATAAATATTTATTTTTAAATAAAATGTAATAAACTGGACATCATATAATTTTAGTAGAAAATAAAAGTTCGAGCAGCTATGTTAATTTCTTTATTTAAGAACCTTCAGCGACGTTTCGGTCGACTATGCGACTATCTTCATGGCTAGAGTTCAGTCAAAAGAATTACCTCTCAAGTTCTTTGAAAGACATTCATGAAGATAGTCGCATAGTCGACCGAAACGTCGCTGTGGGTTCTTAAATAAAGAAATTAACATAGCTGCTCGACCTTTTATTTTCTACTACATACTGATTCAGCTATTCGCCTCGCTAACATACCATATAATTATACTGGTATACAAAAATATAATTACTATTAAATCAATTTCACTTTTTAATTATTTTCCAATTTTTACAAAAATATAATAACCGATTTTTTTTTGTACATATGAATATAAAAAATGTGAGTGCATACAACTGAAACTTTTAATTTTAAATCAATTCTCTAAATTACAGATTGCTGCTAATACTGTTTCTTTGGAATCTTCAACTTCTAATTCATCACCGCTTGTCATAACAAGTATTTCACCAATTTTATCTGCAGTAGAAGAATTAAAAGATGTAAACAAAAAAGAAATAGATAGCAAATATGAATTATTAGAATTTGATGAAAGCGATTTCAGTTGGGAACCACCTGCAAAAAAAGCTACGGTTTTTGAAAAAAATCATATCACTTTAAAACAAGTTTTAGAAGAAAATGCAATAGGACGAGCAATTTTAACAATATATGAAGTTAAAAAGAACTTTCAACACAGTGCCAAAGTTATTTATGTGATATTATTATTACGTACTATTTTCAAAACAATAAATATCTTTGTATAATTAAATCGCAGAAATGAAGAGGAAGGAATGCATCCAGAAAGAAAACCTTTAATATCAAATCAAACTCCTTTATAAAAAATGCCCCAAAAATTGGCAGAAACCATTTGTTATAAAGGAGTTTGATTTGATATTAAAGCTTTTCTTTCTGACTGCATTCCTTCCTCTTCATTTCTGCGATATTATTGTATAATTACTGGTATGTAATTAAAATTGTATTATATAATTTAATCCATAATAATAAAAAATTATAATAAATGTAAACTTATTGTTTTAAATTAATATATTTACTTCCTTCAGATATTACGGGAGGTTTTAATTATAGACCACATTAGTATTAATTATTAATTAAAAATAAATATTGTAAAACGTCCCAACTGATTATTCTGCATTCATTTTCAAGTGCACAGGACTTGAAAACGACTGCAGAATAAGCAGTTGGGACGTTTTACAATATTTATTTTTAATAAATAATTAATACTAATGTGGTCTATAATTAAAACCTCCCGTAATAATAATAATAACCACAAAAGTTCCTTCATATAGTTTAGTAATTCATTGAAATTTTTAATTTTTTAATATAACCTATTGAATATTTAACTTAACTACTCAAGTTTTTAATTTTAATATAGCTTCTGTTCGATATTAATATATTATTCTTCTATCCAAAAATATGTAGATTTTTCTTAAAATAAAAAAATTTTGACTAAAATAAATAAATATTTTATATAAGTACTGTATTATTAAATTTGAGGATTCGACCATTTAATTCAAATATCATTATCTTAATAATAAACTTTAGTGATGCTCGGTTTAAATATTGGCATCTTAACTATTAATATATCTAGGGTTGAGCCGCTTTTGCAAAAGGGATATGAGAATAAAATTATTGTAACTGATTCAAATAGAGGCATCTTAACTATTAATATATCTATATTTTAGCTAGTCATATATTATATTTAATAAAAAAATATCAAATATTAGTATTGAACCGACTTTTTATTTCGCCATTATTATGTCAAGGATTTCTTTGCATTAAATAAAATCTATTAACTATAAATATATTGCTTTTTCAGTGTAGGAAATACAAGTTTCGGTTTCGGCCGAAACTAAGGTTGAGGCCGAATATTCGGTTTCGGTTTCGGTCGGACCCTAGTATATACAGATCTAGAATTAAAATAAAAAAAAATGTTCCCAACGAGAATCGAGCAAATTGAAAATATTATTCAAAACGTAGACTCACCGACTGCAGATATTATTCAATAATGAGGTTCAGGCTTTTTCAGTACGCAAATAAAAAATACAATTTAAAAAAAAATCATATTTATTTTAAAAGGTTAACAAACCAATGTAGGTTTCGACAGCTTCCAGCTTGTCTTCCTCAGTGTCGAGTTTGTACCTGGAAGGGTTTACATTTTAACGTTTAACATTTTTAAAAATTATTTATATAAGTTTTACATTATATATACCTTTTTATAGGTGATTTTTATAGATATCCTCTTCAAGAACAAACCTTATTTCTTATTAACATACATCAATTAAAAATCAATTAAAAAAACACTGAGGAAGACAAGCTGGAAGCTGTCGAAACCTACATTGGTTTGTTAACCTTTTAAAATAAATATGATTTTTTTTTAAATTGTATTTTTTATTTGCGTACTGAAAAAGCCTGAACCTCGTTATTGAAAATATTATGTTCAAAATAGGTTTGTTTTTCATTTAAGACGGCATCTGAGGCTAATTAGACTACGTCATTATTTATTTCAATCGATTGATTGTCAATTCACTTGAAATAAATTTCAATCGTAGATTGTATAACTTATGTAAATTTTTAACAATTTGAATAAGTTAAAAAAAAAAATAAAGAAAAAACATTTCATCGTCATTTCAGGTTTGTATAAAAATAGAAAAAATAAATAAAAAATTATCTGTCTAATAATTTTTTGTTGGCATTTTTACATATAAACTTTAGATTAGCAAATTAATCGATTTTTCAGCTTATCTCACTTAAGACTTCCAAAAAAATAAATGCTAGCCTGCTTCTTTTTTATTCGATTCGGAAGAGATTTGAGAGTTTAAAATGAAGCTATAAAAAAGATTAGCTTCAAAGTGACAGACATCTCGAATTAATTCTAATCTGCAATAAGAAAGGAAATCATTTTTCAAATTTTCTGAAAAAAATCTCCATTTTATCTTCAACTATCATTCATATAGATACGAATAGGATACCGAAGGCTTTATCAAGTCCCGGGGTTGGATAAAACAGGTAATACATTCCCCCTTACTTTTTTGCCCCCAGAACATATATAAAAATCTGGTGGGAGTGATCGCACAGCACACAACTTTCTCTTACCTCCGGTAATTCTAAGACCTATTCTTTCACACCAGATTCTTTTGTCTTGAGATATGAGTATATTTATTGTAGAATTGGGTATAGGAGACTTTGCAGCCAAGGAATTAAATAAAAAAACTTTTATTTAATTATTATCATGTATCGGAAAGTTGTAGCTCGAACTTTGAAAAAAGTTGTAGTTAGGTCTTGGAAAATTTATGGTTCAGGGTAAAAAAGGTATGTGCTATTTATAAATTACCACATGAGGGTGATATTTTAGATTTTTTTAGTTTTAAAACAAACAATATTGTTAATAAATTTGCCTTTTTTTTTTTCACGCTCACACTCACCCACACATTCACACTGTCTTTTCGGCAACTTAGGCCATTTAAGACTTTGACGATAACCGTTGTAATATATATTAATCTATTGTGGGTTCAGGCATTTCAATTTAAGCCATCTGGTATCCAAATGGCTTAAATAAAATCATCGGACTGCCTGGGTCCGAACCCGCGACGTTTGTTATAGGAGGTAGGCACGCTACCTACTACGCCACACCCGGGGGCTAAATTTGCCTTTGAATATTCCTATACACAAAATGAGTGGGGGTAAATTTTATGGGGATTACATCATTTGAGGTTTTTGAGGTTTAAACCCGTATAGAATAATTTCTATATGGTTTGAAGTTTTTGAGAGTCAATTGTAGATTCTGCAGTTCTGGTTTAAACCTAAAAGTTGTAAGTAGGATTTTGAGGTATAGACTGGGATTACTTTCTCTGTTGAATCCAATCTCCAAAAAAATTTTTTTTTTTTCATTTATTTTGGCTGTTGGCTAGAAGCCATGCCGCCATCCACTTTTTACAAGATATTATACAAACATCAGAAAAGATACATGGTTACAAAAAAAAAACTTACATGAAAAACATTATAACAAAAAACATGATTAGAGTACCATTGTACCAAAAACACGATTAGAAAAACATTGTAATAAAAACATGAGGAGAAAAACATTGTAGTAAAAACTTTATTAGAAAAACATAGTAGCAAAAAACATTATACCAAAGTCTGTTTGTATTCTTGACTTCTATAAGATGGCCTTTGCGGAAACTGTAAATTGGTGTATTGCTAAGATAATTTCGGGGGGCGGAGAAATTGGAAAAAACTGAAAAAGTATAAGTAGGCCTAATAGTACTCTTTGGGCGATTTTCTTCAAAAGCTTCGTGTTACGTCCCAGGGGGTGCCTAATTTATATAAAATTTATATTTATTATTTATGAAATTTCAACCTCCTAGCTCTTTTTGTTTTTGAGATATTTTGTTTACAGACACACAGACAGACCATGTCGACGAAAACCACTTTTTTGGATTCAGGGCACCTCAAAACGTGTATATCCATCAAAATCTCGACATCGAATTTTGGACATGAATCCAATACTTTCTCTCTCTATATATTAACATATATATAGAGGTAAGAGACAGTAATAACAAAGCAGCAAATATGGTTGATTATGTATATTGCCTAAAAGCAAATTTGCATCCTCCTCTTTTGGTCCATTTCTATTGATTCTCATTTATGATAACCTTCCTCCTCCTCCTCTTGCTATTTCTTTCTTGAATGCTTTTATCGCGTTCGCCTCACAACTATAATTTCAGATTGGTCATTTGAGATAAGTGAGAGAAAAAACTGCCTATTAAAATTCGGTATGGTAGTTATATTTTATAACTGAAGAGAAGAGATTTGCAGATGAGAGGGGGGAAGATTTGGGTGCGCGTGTGGGCTGATCGTAATACGTATGGTCTGTCTGCCTACCCAAGGTATTATTAGATTATCCGCAAGCATCACAAACGCATATGGAGACTGTTCTATCACTTTTTAAGTCAAAGTGGAAGTCTGATAATAAATAAGATAAATTAGAATGGATTTGATTTGATTGAAAGTTAAATTAGCTGCCCTTATCTATTTCCCTAGCTTTTTTTACTTTCTCTGGATTAAAATTCAAAAATCAATTGTTTTTTAAATTCTCTTTAAAAGGTATATTCTAATTTTTCCCTTAAAATATTTTGAAGCACACTTTACTCTTGGGCTTCATAGGAAAAATAAGAGAATGGTTGCCATGGTAACAAAATATAAATATTTTTCTGTTTCTTTATTATAGAACCCACGGCGACGTTTCGGTCGACTATGCGACCATCTTCATCGTCTTAATCGATCGAAACGTCGCTGTGGGTTCTTTAATAAATAAATTTATTATTTAGCAGCTTTGTTTATTAATAAACATAGCTGCTCGGCTTGTGGGTACGTGGATGGCGACCACGAGCTGCCCGAGCTGGGACAGGCAGTTCTTCTGTTCTTTGTCTTCCTTCCTCTTTTCAACAGGCGTCAGACCGTACGACGGGCTAGCCTGTCCTATTTCTTCCGGCCGCAAAACGCATGATAGGGTTGGAGGGAAAGAGTGAGGTCCGCCGACCCCGCATCGTGGGAATAAGGCGAGGACAGAAGAAGAAAAAGTCAAACTTTAGTGTCTATCCGCGACTGGAAGATGTCAACCGATTTTTTTTTTTTGTCTATATAATCCGCAACTTTTCTGCACTAATACAACTTCGAAATAAAAAAAATGAGTTTTTTCGGCCCATCCTATTAAATATCGTCGCTTGCATCACGTACCGGTAGTGTCGTATCTCAAAAAAATCAAAAATTGAGATACAACGGGTATGTCCGTGTCCTGGCGTTCTTTACATTAACCCAAAGTGACGAATCTGTATTTCCATGTTTTTTCGTATTATTTAGGTTTTTGGTTTTGAGTTTCTAAACATTTCAATATAACAACACGAACTATAAACAGCTCTCCTGAAAAATGATAAATATTGAGATACGCCATTACGTGTTTCAGGCGACGATATATCGTATCTATCGGATAATAAAAGAACAAGATGATTGTAAAAAATTACAAAATGATTTTGATAATGTAGCTCAATGGTGTGCAAATAGTGTAATGGACTTGAATGTGGGCAAATGTAAAATACTAAGTTTTTGTAAGGGTAAATCTATTATAGAATTTAATTATGGTTTATCTGGATGTGATTTGGAGCGTGTTGTACAAATTAAAGATCTGGGAGTTATTTTTGACTCAAAAATCACATTCAACAATCATTTAGATTATATTGTAAATAAGAGTTTGCGAAAGTTTGGCTTCATAAAAAGAAATACCAAAGAGTTTAAGAACCTGGATTCATTGGTTACATTGTACAATGCTTTGATCAAACCCATTTTAATGTACTCGTCCACTGTTTGGTCCCCTTATTATGAGAAACATATAAAAAGAATAGAACGAGTTCAACATAAATTTTTATCATATGCAGCATTCAAGTCTAATCTGCCAAACCCGTCAATAACCCATGATTATTTTGAAATTCAAAAGATAACAAATTTGAGCACACTGAAATCGAGCAGAGACTATATTGACGCCTGTGTGCTATACAATATCTACAATGATAACTTTTCATCTTCGCGATTGAAATCTTTGTTTAATTTCAACGAGCAAACATACTCGTTTAGATGTTTAAGAACATTTAAGATCGAACCACACAGAACGTCGTATGGTCTTTGCTCACCAATAAATAGATTGTCGAGATTGGGCAATGATAGTGATTGCCCGTCTCTGAACGCTCCAACAATAAATCGATTCAAAAAAGAAGCAAAATTAAGATTGTTAAAAAAATAACTTAATTACTGAATAATAATTGTAAATTGGGCAAGTTGCCTGTTGTAAATAAATAAATAAATAAATAAATAATAAAATCGCTATAAGTCTAAATGGCCTAAGATGCCGAAGAGACTTAAAAAAAAAAAGCTTAATCCGACTCTTGAGTCCCATTTGCATCTCTTGGCAACATGAATCAATTGGAGGCAACAGTTTTTTTAAATTAATTAATAAAATAAACTTCTCTGACCTTTTCGTAAGCAATTAATTTTAACGTTGAAGTTTGTTAGTTAATTGCCCAAGAAAATCATCTCGAAAGAAGGGAGATTTCGAAATAATCATTTTATTTTTTTTTGGAGCCGGTAAACAAAAGCAGGCTGCCCTGAGGCGGGATCAGGATCAGGAGCTCTCATAGACGCATTCCTAGCCTACGCACACATCTGCATACCGGTCGGGTTGCTCTCTGACCAGACAACCAGGGTGGTTAACATCGAAACCATCACACCACAAAAAAAAAAACAATCACAATCAATTTGTATTTGATTTCTCAGAAAGTGCTATAAATCAATTATGCAATTATAAAATGAAGACATCATCATTTTATGTTAATCACAATTATGCTTTTTTTTTTTTTTGGTAATTATAATCCTACTTAATTGATCTTTGGTTGATGAATGACGTCGTAGGTTGGGGGAATAACCTTTGACCCCGCGACAGGTGCGCGGCTCTTAACTGGTCTGATGGGTTTGTGGTGGTGGTATGACTGACTCTCTTTGCAAACTGGCCAAACCGCTCTCTTGGGCGAACCAATAAATCCATACAAGTATGTGTGTGTGTGTGTGTTGGTGTCGTCTGATGATCATCAGGGAGCAGCAGCACATCTCTCTCTCTCTCTCTCTTTGATACAAACAAAAGAAAAATAACGAATTGAAAATTGACAGAAAACAAAAATGATCATAAATCAGATTCCCCCCCCCCCCCCCTGAATGATCAATGTCCCGCTGTAACGAAATCAGATATAATGATATTTGCCCGCGGATATTAAAATACTCTTTTAGAGCGGGATAAAATAAATGAGGGCCGCTTCGTGGACAGGTGATGGGTCGTTTCCGGTGCAACCTGAATGGTTACCTCATCAACATCTTTTATATTAGCCGATATCGGTGCTCTATAATTTAATACAACCAGACGAACGTCGCGATTTGATAGGAATTCTAATATTTCTAATTTATAGATTGTCAATCACGCATCAACATTCATTGATTCATTCATTCATAGGCTTAATCCTCTTTGATTATGGGAAAAGGACAGCTGGCCTTTTTATAAAGTTGGAGCTTTTTCATATCATTTAGACTACATAGGGTTATCTCCATTTTTTTAAATTTTTATCAGATTCTCTAACCAATTCCCCTGACATTCTTGTATTCTTTATTTATATATACTATCCCTCAATGATGTAATGAAAGTGAAGTTTTTAAATTTCCATTTTTTTTAATGATTATTATTATTATTGGTTCCAATTTTGACAAATTAATTCATTCAAAATACGAATTGAATTTGTTTTACAGAAAATTGAACCAGATTTTGTGAGTCGACATATATTTAGTTTCCCCCGATATAATATAATTTATGATTGAAGGGTTAAGCCCTTTTTTTTTCCTCCCCTCTTCCCTCGATATTTTTTGACCTCTTATTCTTTTTTTCAAGTAAAAAATCTGGTGTGACTGACGTACAGCACACAACTTTCGGTTACTTTCGGTAAGCAAAAGTTGTGTTCTGTGCTTGTCACGACCAGATTTTTTGTGTCGACATATATTTAGTTCTTGACAATACGGACCATTTGAAATCACAAATTTTCAAGATGTAAAATTTATAAAAGTGGAAAAATATTTATATTTAGTTACCATGACAACCATTTCGTCCTATCTTTCCTATGGAGTACAAGAGTAAAGTGGTCTTCAGAAGATTTCAATGACAAAATGGGAACTTCAAAACGTGTATATCCATCAAATTCTCGACATCAAATTTTTGACATGATCGCAATACTTTCTATATCGTATAAAGTCTTATATGGCCAAAGCTGTCGAGACTGTGTGTAAGTGTGTGTTAAAAAAAAACATATAAAGGTAACGAGAAAGTAAAAAATATATTAGTAATCATTTTTGTTGCTTATTCTTCTACGGAACACTATCTATCTAGTGATTTCTTCTTCTCTCGATGTAATATCTAAATTACATCATAAAACGGGAATCGAGAATCTCTGCTGGGAGACAAAACTTAAGTTTATTTGACGATTTTATGCATGAAGGAACCAAGCGCCATTACACTAAATCTGAGATAAAGGGCATTTCATTTGCACACTTGTAATCAAATCCAATGGCAATGACTTTTTTTCTTGTTTTATACAAAAAAAAGTCCACACAGTAATAATGTTGTGATTTAAATAAAGAGGTAGATCTTTTTTCCCTACAAGATGGCGGTCTTATCTCAATTTCGATCATAATGGCGCTTTATGCATAACACCGTCCATTTATTGTAAATAATAAGTGACCAATAAAAGAAGAGGCTTGAGAACATACACTAATAACTAATCACTTGTTAATTTGAAAATAATTATTTTATAATCCTTTTAAATAAAGTAATTTTAAAAAAAATAAAAAAATAGATAAGTAATATTATAGAATTTGAAGTTAATTGAAGGTGTTTCCGTTATCGCTAAAGGTGGAATTAATAATATTATTTACACATTCCTTGAATATCATTTAATTTGCTTGATTAAATGATTCCAATTAATAAATGACACTTTTACTATCAATCAAAAAAAAAAAAATTTACTTTTTTTATCACTAATAAAATTCAGATTTTTTTTTTTTTTGAATTTTATTAAACTTGATCTGTTTCGTTTTATGGGGGCAGGGGGGGGGGGGAGGAATGATAAATAGTCCAATAAATAAATATATAAACAAAAAATTGTTGTTTAATTATGAATTTGAATGAGGGAGAGCAGATGAGATCGCTGCTTATTATAACCCGTTAGGTGATTACGTTTTTTTGCAACTGCCCTTATTTGAGACAAGATTTAAAACCAATCTTCTGTTTTAGATGAGTATATTTAGAATAATAGATGGTTCGAATGATATGCTGGCTGCTTTCTTTCTTATATTCATCATAATTATACCATTCAAAAGCCTAAATCTTCAAGTTCAGAAAACAAATAAATTTGTAGATAATTTAATTATGAAGTGGATTATTTAAAGAAAAAAATATAAGTTAAATTTTAAGAGTGGCACAACTCAAAAAATATTGAAAAATGCCTATTCAAAAAATGATCTGTATGAGAGTCAAAAATCACTAAAATCGCCACAGATAACTGCAAGCTTGACAAGCATGCAGGTGCAATCTTTTTGTACAATCAAACTGTAGCGTCTCTAGGATAATATTGCGCAAGCATTTTAATTGTGCAAGCCACTTGATGCTCGATTGAATTTTAATCATGCACAAGCATATTTGCACAAACAAAATTCTCCGCCATTTTATAGAAGTCTTGACATTTGATATTTATTTAATATACATTAATTCATTTAAAAATTCAATTTAAATATTAATATTTATTGTGTCTCTGTTTAAAGTGAGTATTTCTTGTTTTCTTCGAATAAATAACATTCTTTGGGTTAATTTTCTTGCCCAAGCATGCTTGTGTCGTGTGGCGTAGAAGGAAATTTCTGCATGCTGGTACAAAAAGATTGCACATGCATGCATGCTTGTCAAGTTTTCAGTTACGTGTGTAGCCGCCTTAATAGTAAGGGCAAAACAAAATACTCTGAATATTTTAAGGGGGCTTTACATGATAATTCAGATTGTCTTGTCAGTCTGACTGAATTAGTCCGACCGTCAGTATTTACTTCATTCAAGTATAATTTTACACTATCATTCAGACTACCAGTCAGAATCAAGTTCTTTTTAGTTCATTCGACTGTGGGAAGTCACTAATTTTTTTTTCTTAACAAATCTAATTTAGTTCCCTGCCACTAACAAGTAAGTAACTATGAAAAACAAAAAGAAAACGGCCATCAGTCCTTCAGTCATGCCCATACACGTTCAGTCAAAACGCCATTCCGCTCAAATACTGACAGTCTGACTGATCGTGTAAAGGCCCCTTTACAATTTTTCGCAGACGTTTCGGTGCATTTATTTATGCTTCACTGGACTGAAGTTGGTGCATAAATAAATGAACGGAAAAATTGCAAAGTATCCAAAGGATTTTCTTTTTGGCTGCCTCTGTCTGCCCTTCCTCTCAACAGCTTCACCACAATTTTTGTATATATTATCAAACTTAGCTGGATTCATAAGCTATTTAAACTTTTATGGTGTTAATAAATTTACAAGCATGCAGAGAGGCTCGGAGTAAAATTCACCAATTTGGCCACGATTTCGGTTTATATTAGTAAAATCTCAAATCCGGACGCCACTCTTTATCCTTATCCTGAAATAGATGAAGGACGAAAATTAAGTCCTAAATTTTTTTCAAGTATGTTAAAAAATTCTAGAGGCATTTGTTAGTCCAATATTACTGTACTCTTTATGTTAAGAGAAAGTGGTGTAAGGTTGTATGTGATACCTGTTGTAAATTAGGCAATTTTTGGTATTCAGAAAAAATACAAGTTTTTTAGAGAAATTTCTAATTAGCTTTGTTAAATGATTGTTATAATTAAACTCACTCTCATCATACTAAAGAAAAATTATTTTATGATCTATGAGATATTTAATCTTTGTCTGTTTTCTTATGGAATTATTCCGAGTAATTCAGAGTGATTTAAAAATTAAATAACAGGAAGCCTTCTCTCAAAGTTATGGGAAGTCCACACACCGGAGCCCTTCCTGGTAATCACTATCCAATTCCAAGAGCTCTCTACTACTTTACCAGTTAGAATATGCATATTAAATAGAGTTGTTTTATGAGAAATCTAGTTTATTTTAGAATTATTTTTGTCATCTGAGGCTAGTTAGAATCAGTTCTTATTTATTAAAATTAGTACAAGAGGCTAAACAGTTAGATGGACATTCTAGCCTAAAAATGCCAGTTATATGCCCCTGGAAGGGCCAGAGATGCCTCTTCTGGGCGCTTAATTGTACAGAATTTGCCCCAGAGGAGGCATCTCTTGCCCCCTCCAGGGGCATATAACTGGCATTTTGAGGCTAGAATGTCAGTGACACCTCGTTATCTAAAAATATGGTCGCTTTATAACCAAACTAATCTTAATGACAATTTTGAGATTTTCAGTCGAAATTTCGAAACTTTTTGGTAAAAATTTTCACAGAAGATATTGACCGATTTGAAAAAATCTGTAATTTCAATGTGGGTGGGGCACTGTTGCAGGTGTTTACATTTCGCTCCGGAAAAAAAGTGGCGAAAAAGACCCACCTTAGTGTCCGTGCCTTCTTCCGTCTGTGGCGCTCTTTTGACCAACTTTCTGTTGAAATTTTGAAACGAAATTTTACAGTCTTATAGAGGACGTTATGGAAAGTCGCGGAAAAATACTCGGGTCCCAAAATTCCTATAACCTTTTGAGTTATTAATTCCTAAAGTTACGATTTCTCCCATGGGAATCGTATAGAGAAATATTTAAGTATTCTTTGCAGTTGTGTATTCTATGAACGTAAACAAATCCTCAAGCAGGCACTGGAATGGAATAGTAATAAAAATTTTCTTTTAGTAGGGGCCCACGAGCTTGGTGTAAGGGTTAGCGTGCTAACCTCGTATACCAAAAGTCGCGGGTTCGGACCCCAGGCAGTCCGATGATTTTATTTAAGCCATTTGGATACCAAATGGCTTAAATAAGAATGCTTGGATCCCCAATATGTATATTAATCCATAACGGATATCTTCAAAGTCTTAAATGGCCTGAGTTACCAAAAAGACTGTCTGAATGTGTGAGTGGGAATAAGAAAAAGTGTATGTTAAAAAAAAAAAAAAAAAAAACCGCTGACGGAGGCCCAGGGCGGTGCGTCTAGTTTTGTTTTTATTTTGCAAATGCAAATCATTCAATTGGAACAAAAAACAAAAACAAATAGCAAGCAATATTCACATGTTGTGGGGGAGGGGAGGGGAGGTTACAAGAAACCAAATAAGGAGGGAAGAAGTCAAGTGACCGGATGTGGACATTGGCAAGTTCTCAGCGATCAGATTGACCGATGATTGTCATCATCATCATCATGGACGTGCGTCATTATCCGCGGCATTCCCATAGCGGCCCTGGGAAGAGAGCAGCTCTTCGTATCACCTTCTTCTGATGATGCCACGCGAATCCGAATCGGGCTATTGCACACTGCGACCTCCACACACACACACAATACAAAGCATGATGATTATTATCTGCATTTCGCATTCCGTCCTCTTTCTTCTTAATCGTCCCAAAAACAAATTATAGACCTGCACAATAAATTCTATTACCAAGTCAAAAGAAATAATTTCACGCCAATTAGGCCACTATTCATAAGGTCTTTTCCTGTTCTTTTTTTTACGAATTTTTAAAAATAATACTTCTTCTTATATACAGTGTGTCTCAAAAAAAAGATTCCTTAAGGCGGCTATACACGTAACTGCAAGCTTGCCAAGCATGCACGTGCAATATTTTTGTACAAGCAAACCGTAGCGTCTGTAGGAGAACTTTGCGCAACCATTTTAATTGTGCAAGTCGCTTACAATGCACAAGCATATTTGCGCAAGCAAAACTCTCCGCCATGTTATAGACGTCTTGACATTTGATATTTTTTTTTTTTTAAATAAAAAACATTAACACTTTTTTCTCATTCACACTCACACTCACACACACATTCACACGGTCTTTTCGGCAACTCAGGCCATTTAAGACTTTAAACGATATCCGTTATTGATAATATACACATATTAGGGGTCCAGGCATTCTTATTTAAGCAATTTGGTATCCAAATGGCTTAAATAAAATCATCGGACTGCCCGGGGTCCGAACCCGCGACGTTTGGTATACGAGGTTAGCACGCTAACCTCTACACCAAACCCCGAGGGCACATTTGATATTTATTTAACATATATTAATTCATTTAAAATTTCAATTTAAATATTAATATTTATAAAGACTCTGTTTAAAGCAAGTGAGGATTTCTTGATATTTTCGAATTGACATCGACTTCCGAGTTTGACATTTTTAGGTTAATTTTCGGCATAAGCTGTTTCTTGCACAAGCATGCCTGTGCCGAAGGGAATTTGTGCATACTGGCACAAAAAGATTGCGCATGCATGCATGCTTGTCAAGTTTGCAGTTACGTGTGTAGCCGCCATTAGTGAATACTTTAAAGAATCAAAGTATTTCTTCTGATTTGAAAAATATCAAATATTTTGAAACGAAATGCTTTGAAATTTCTCATTTAATACATTTTCGACTAACGTTGCCATTATGACCATATTCATTATTAAGTCTGGAAAATACAAGTACCAATGTCTTTGGTCAGGCGGACCTTCAACAGTCTTGTTTCCCAGTGCCACTTATCCAGACTCTGAGCTGCTTGGCATATAAAACTATTTAACACTTGAGTGGTTTTATTTTTAGTGATTTTTAGCGATTTTTAGCGATAAAACTACTCTTTGGGGTCGTTCACATATTACGAAAAGCATTTTTTGACCATTTCCTAGTCGGGGGGACGTATGTGACTAACTGTGACAGAGGGGGCCCTGACAATATTTATTATCACAACATAGAACTGACCCCCCCTCCGAATAAAATTTCTTATACAAAATTCAAATCATTCGACCTTTTTTTTCAAAAAATTTTATAAATTCAACTTTGGTTTGTTATGTCACATTTAGAGAAAGCCGTGGGTCACAATTAGTAACATTTTGGCCAGACCCCTACCCCCCCCCCCCCTAACGCGTTACGTAATATGTGGAGTATCCCTTTTTACCTCCATGATGAGAATTTCTGTCAATAGGTCATTTATTTTATTAAATTTTAGCGAGAATCTATGGTGACTGATTTGCTAAAATAAAATAAAAACAAAACCGTGATTATAATAAAAGTCAATCTTTAATCTTGCTATTATCACCCGATCCCTTTCATTTTTTAAAATTCACAATTTCGGCTCTATTTTATTAAATTTTGAAACATCCTGTATAATCTTGAACTTGAAATAAAAAGACAGCAATTTATTTTAAAAAAATCACTTGTAATATTTTATTTTTGTACTAAAAGAACGAGTAAACCATCTCGTTTTGTTTGTCAACAGGTTTCCATATAATTATTTTACAAACTTTTGACACAAGAAAAATAGATCCTCCTCAATCACTACTAATCAATTTTTTAAAGTCTATTTAATTTCAAAAGAAAAAGAAATTGAGAAAATGTAGAATCGGATATTTTATTAAAAAAAAAAAACTTATAAACTTGTATTAATAATAAATTAAGGGGGCCATTATGTATGCCCTTACGAGAGTCGTTTTTCAGTCCTCAGGTTATCTTAATCCTAACAAATTCATAGGCCTATAATAATAGGCTAGTAGCTAGTTATATCTATATTTCGTTTCGTTTATTCAAATAAACATTCAATCATGTATGACAATTTCATAGTTTTTTTTTAACACATTTTTCCCATTCACACACACATACACACAGTCTTTTCTGCAACTTAGGCCATATAAGACTCTGACGATAAACGTTATTTTATGAAAATTTCTATTGGACATTTCTATTGTTATTTAAGCCATCTGGTATCCAAATGGCTTAAATAAAATCATCGGACTGCCTGGGATCCGAGCCCTCGACCCTTGGTATACAAGGCAGGCGCCCTACCAACTACGGCAAGCCCGAGGGCATTTTTATAAATTATATATAGGCCTAAAATTAATATTCCTCGTAATTTTATAAATCATACATAACTTAGTTCTATGTTCATACATGATTGAATGTTTACTTGTTTGCCTATAAAGACATCCCACAAGCTCTGAAGATGGTTTTAACTAAGACTGAAACGTAAGCATAATGGGCCCAAGGGCGGATACAAGGGGGGGGGTAAAGGGGGAATTACCCCCCTGAGATTTGAAAAAAATACTTTTTTTCGAAAAAAAATGTATTTTTAATGTAAAATTTTAAAAATTAATACTTAAAAATTTTATTTGTCTTTATATTCTGGCAAACAAGTACAGAATGCGCCTTTAAATTATCGAAATTAAGAAACAAATGTGTGCTGTGCGACCAGTCACTCGAGATTACCCCCCCCCCCCCCCGAGAAACACCTCTGGATCCGCCACTGAATGGGCCTTAATAAACGAAATATATAACTAGCTACTATACTTTTCTTTATTCTGTATTTTTTTTTAAGTTTTTGGTAGAAATATTAATTTTTTTTTTTTTTTTTGTAAAGAAAATAAGCGAACGTAAAAATATACATATTAATTCTTTCAACTCCAGTTCAAATTCACTTAGTGGTAAAAAAATTACCCTCCCTATGGAGGCGCGAATATTGGCTACCCATGATCAATTTTCCAAATGATTGCAAGTTTTATAAATAAAATAATGAAATAATTTAGAAGATTCTGGGACGCAGTTTTTAATTAGAATAATAAATATGAATAAAAAAAAAATTTTTATATAGGGCCTAAATTTATATTTTTAGTATTTTTTTGTTTTTGTATTATTTTATTAAATGTATGTGGGGGGGGGCGTCATACGATTAAATATTTTTAAGGGAGGCGTTGTAACAAAGTTCGGAAGCCACTGGCCTAAAGTAAGACGTATTCTAGAAAATTATACTATGTGTAAAACCCAAAGGCGGATCCAGGGAAGTTTTTCAGGGTTTTAATTTTTTTCTGACTAGACGCGAAGCTAGCCGAAGACGATGGCATTGTTAATTATTTTATTTATTAAGATTGGATAAGGGGTTGAGAAATTGAAAAAAATGTTTTTTAAATTTATTTTAGCAAAATGGAAGCCAAATAAATAGAAAACTTTCAAAAAATATCGTTGATTATTATTTTGATTAGGGGTAATGAAGGGTTGATTATTTAAGAAAGGCCTTGGAATATTCCAAATCACTTGTTGACATTCTTTTCCGGCTCTAAATATAGTTAGATTAGAGCAAAAGGTATTTTTTTTACTTTTAATCAAAAGGGAATTGTTATTTCCATCTGTTTTATTCCAAAACAAAGAGAGAGACGAATCTCTCGTTCAGTCGAGTCAAGAGCGTGGCCGAGCAGGCAGGCGCTGCTCTCTTTTTTGTGTTTAAAGTGAATCAAAGTGAATAATTAATATAGTGTAACCCACCCTGAGCTCACCGTCAGTCAACACACCCTCATGAGCGTCTTATTAAAGGTAATTATTATGCATTTTATCGTTGAAAAAAAAAATGATAGAAACAAATAATTTGACTGCCAAAAACGATTCTTTTGAATATGAAATTAAATATTTTGTATTTCACTAAGGGTAAAGGGAGAATATAAGCTGTTGAAAGGGGGAGGGAGAGTGTAGGTGTCATTGAAAAAAAATTAGTTTTTTATTTTTTATCTTTTTTTTAACACCTTTTTTTCTCATTCACACACATACACACACACATATATTTTTGTTAATCAAATTTCCTTAATATACTTTTACACAGGGGTGGATTAAGGGTTGAAAATTAAAATAAAATAATTTCAAAATAAAATAAAAATTAAAATAATAATTATTTATAAATGTATTCAAATTATTTTGAGAGTAATTTCGCGGTGAAGGCTCGCATTTCCTTAAAGGGGGGGGAGATATGAAGGCATTAACCAGGGGGGTTAATCCCCCATCCCCTATAATGCACAAAGATATTAATGTTTTTTAATACTTTTACTAAAAAATAAGTGCATTCCGTTTGAGTTCAAATTTATATTCAATATTTAGCAAATAGCATAGTGGGTTAGAAACATTTTAATGTCATTCTAAAATTTCTTATTACTGGGGCGGAATTAATTTTTGAAGATTTCGAAACTCTCACAAACAGATAATAATAACACAGGGTAACTTAGGAACCCATAGAATCCCCTGCAGAATTTTGTAGGGATTTTTTTCATTAGGTAGAAATGTAAGATATGATTAGTCCACTTAGAATTTTACTGGGGAGAGTTACCCCATCTTTTTGTATTATAAAACTAATCTCAATTCGGATTTGAATTTTTACTTTCTCTTACCTATATGTATAAGTTAATATACATATACCTGTATATAGAGAGAAAGTATTGGATTCATGTCAAAAATTCGATGTCGAGACATTGATGGATATATACGTTTTGAGGCCCCTGAATTCAAAAAAGTGGTTTTCTCGGCATGCTCTGTCTGTGTGTCTGTTTGGGTTCAATTTAAAGCATGAAGGAATTGAGCTAGGAGGTTGAAATTTTATATTTAAGTTAGGCACCCCCTTAGGGCGTGAAAATAAGATTTGAGAAAAATATTTTTCTTCAGGATTGAAAGTTAGAAGAAAACACAACCAGAATTTTTTCTTTAAAAATATATTTTAAGAGCTTACGTTTCGGCCATGGTTGTTAGTGGTCATCCGAGGATGGCTTTGACCAAAGCCGAAACGTCAGCTGTTAAAATATATTTTTAAAGAAAAAATTCTGGTAGCGTTTTCTTCTAACTTTCATTCCTGATACAAATTCCACCATCCATAAATTACCCTTATACCAGCGTTTTCCAAACTGTGAGGTGCGAACTAGTCTAGTCTAAGGGGAAGCCCAAATATTGGCCACCAGGACCAATTTTCCAAATGATTGCTAGTTTTAATATAAATAAGAATAAATAAAAAAAAATATTTTTATATAAATTTATATTTTTTAGCATAAAAAATTTTTGTTTTTGTATTATTTTATAAAATGGGAGGGGGGGAGGCGTCATAAGAATAAATATTTTTAAGGGAGGCGTTGTAACATATAGTTTGGAAACCACTGCTTTAGAGTCAGCACTTCCAGAACCATGGCGTTTAGCGGGAATACGTCGATAAAGTTAGGGGAAAATGGTTTTTCGCAAATATCTCGAAAACTATGCGATTTTCCGCAAAAATTCATCTATACAAAAATAATTGAAATTAAATTACAAACAAAAATGGTCTAGTACATAATCACGCTAAAGTGAACAGTTCGGGAGATATAGAGAGGTAAACAAATAACCATTGTTATTGTTATTGTTGGTAACCATTGTTAGAATTACAAATTTTACCTCTCTATATCTCCCGAACCGTTCACTTCAGCGTGATTATGTACTAGGCCATTTTTGTTTGTTATTTAATTTCGATTATTTTTGTATAGATGAATTTCTGCAGAAAACCGCATAGTTTTCGAGATATTTGCAAAAAACCATTTTCCCGCAACTTACCGGCCGGTACTGGAAGTACTCACTCTAGAGTATCTTTCCATCACTAAAATGAAACCTATTCTGAAAATATTAATATTATTAGCCTTCAGAAAACTCTTGCCCATTTTTGTCGCCAGCTCTTGGATTAATAAAGGAAACGGGAACCCACCAGAGGTAGCCTATATTCCGATGTACAACACATGACAGTTCTGACACTTATCTATATTCAGCAATTGTTATGTCTTTTTTGGCATCGGAGGCCATTTAGACCCCGTCTCTATTTATTTCAACTGATTTGTAGCCAATTCAATTTTGTCGTCTGGGACGGGATGTGAACCCCTGACTCCTAGCACAAGAGGCGACCCTCTCCTTTGACGCTTTCCAAACAACCATCTTTCTTATCGTGAACTTTTACTTTCTCTTACCTATGTATATATGTAATATATATATAGAGAGAAAGTATTGGATTCATGTCAAAAATTCGATGTCGAGATTTTGATGGATATACACGTTTTGAGGTCCCCTGAATCCAAAAAGTGGTTTTCGCGACATGGTCTGTCTGTCTGTCTGTGTGTGGGTGGGTGTGTGTTCAATTTTAAGCATGAAGGAATTGTGCTACGAGGTTGAAATTTTATATTTAAGTTAAACACCTCCCGGGACCGGAAAAATAAGCTTTTAATCAAAATCGGCCAAAGAGTACTAGTACTTTACTGATGTACTTTTTCAGTTTTTTCGATTTTCTCAAAATTTGCTCCAACGATTTTTTTTAAATTCAAAAATCAATTATTTTTTAGATGCTCTTTAAAATGTATATTCTCATTTTGCGATTGAAATCTTCTGAAGACCACTTTACTCTTGTGTTTCATAGGAAAGATAGGAGAAATGGTTGCCATGATAACAAAATATAAATATTTTCCCATACTTATAAATTTTACATCTGAATTCAAATGTACCGTATTGTCGGGAACTAAATATATTTCGACACGAAAAATCTGGTGTGACAAGCACAGTACACAACTTTCGATTACCGAAGGTAAGAGAAAGTTGTGTGCTGTGCGCCAGTCACACCAGATTTTTGAATAGGCCTATATAAAAAAATATTTTCACACCAATTCATAGATCCCAACTAGCTAGAGAAGAAGCTGCGACTTAACTATTATATTTCTTACCTTATTATTAAAAAAAAACCGGATGTTTTTTATTAGAGAAAATTCGGATATCACGATATTATTGCAATAGAAAAAATATATATATTTATAAAACATATAATAATTTCCTAAATATTATCCCTTCATCCTCTCTGATAGTATCCTATAATTATTTGTTGTTGTTGTTGTACAACAATTTCTTTAGATTGGAGAGCGGATCTAATAGTAAAGTGAAGAAGTTTAATTTTGCTCAATGGACGGACTGACTGACGTCTTTCCCAAAGTGTCATTAACGTGTGCATGACACAAAAAGGTCAGGGTGGGGGAGGTGGGTCGATTGTCGTCATCATCATCATGAATGGAGGAAAGAATCAAAACGTCCCCCCTCTCTTGGGACACGTGAGAAAAGAAAGAAAAAAGTTTCTTTAGTTGGTTTCGTTGCTTCTTTTTTTTTCCTTTTTTCCTTCTTCAGTCAATGGTCTCTTCTTTTCATTCATTCCTTCTCCCATCTTCTAATCTATGAATGGCCGACCCCTCGTCTTCCAGGTTCCCTCTCTCTCTCTCTCTCTCTCTCTTTATATACAATTAACGTTAAGCCCCTCTTTCGTTCTCTTCTTTCGGATTCACGAAACCACAAAAATAATTTCCTTCTTTTTGAATAGATCTTCTTTAAATCATTAATATTATTAACACGATATCTTATTATATTATTATATATTCAAATAAATGAAATATTATCAATTCTATATAATCAAAAAGAGAATGATTGGATATAAGTAAGTAAGAGATGAAATATTTTTTAGAAACCAATCCAAGGAAAACCTTTTAGAATTGGTGCCATTTAAGATTGCTCCTTCTCTTCAATCCCTCAAAAGATATCTCTATAGAGGTGCTGGCTTAAGATAAAAACTGTAAAAAAAAATCTGGTGTGACTGGCGCACAGCACACAACTTTCTCTTACCTTCGGTAATCGAAAGTTGTGTGCTGTGCTTGTCACACCAGATTTTTTGTGTCGACATGTATTTAGTTTCCGACAGTAGGGTACAATTGAATTCAAGATGTAAAATTTATAAGTATGGGAAAATATTTATATTTTGATACCATGGCAACCATTTCTCCTATCTTTTCTATGGAGTACAAGAGTAAAGTGGTCTTCAGAAGATTTCAATCACAAAATGAGAATATACATTTTATAGAGAATCTAAAAAAATTGATTTTTGAATTTAAAAAAAAATCGTTGGAGCAAATTTTGAGAAAATCGAAAAAAACTGAAAAAGTGAATCAGTAAAGTGCTAGTACTTTTTGGTCGATTTTGTTCAAAAGCTTCGTGTCACGTCCCATGGGGGTGCCTAACTTAAATATAAAATTTCAACTTCCTAGCTCTTTTCGTTCTTGAGATATTTTGTTCACAGACACACACACAGACAGACCATGTCGCGAAAACGACTTTTTTGGATTCAGGGGACCTCAAAACGTGAAGATCCATCAAAATCTCGACATCGAATTTTTGACATGAATCCAATACTTTCTCTCTATATATATATTACATATATACATAGGTAAGAGAAAGTAAAAATTTGTTGATTTTAGAATTGTGTAGGAAGCAAATTACATACACAAAAACATACTAAATTTAGTAAGTCTTTGCAAAAACCATTTACAAATGTGTTGTAATTTTTGAAAGCCGTTTGAAAATTAGAGTGCAATTGTGTGGTATTTAGAATTCCTAAACTGCTTTCGAACAAAATACAATTTTTAACGAAAATTACTATACAATATATGCAAAATTACAATACATACTCTATTTTTTTGAAGAAAATTGTAATTTTAAAATCTTTTTTTTTGTTGTAAATATTTGAACCCATAAATTTGTAAATTATGTAGGTAAATGCATAGAAGTTATAATATTTACAAGAGAAATTTGTAAATTTAGTATTCCAAAACACACTAAAATTAAGATTTTTTTTAAAAAGTGAAGATGATTATTATATCCGTTATTTATTTTATTTTTTTTTTTTAACAATTTAAATTAGATGAAGCTCAGGAACTTTTTTCACAATATTCACTAGGATTTGGACCAAGAGGTTCATTAAAAGTCGAAAAGTTTTTAACAAAACTTTATTTGACACCAGGCAATGTTTCGGCCACTTGCTGTAGGACTTCTTCAGTGGTTGGCAAAAATTTATTCTAATAAGGAGTATTTTAGCCAACCACTGAAGAAATCCTACAATAAGTAGAAGGGGCGTAACTACATTGCCCTGCGCCCTCTCGCAAAAACAAAAATGTCGCCCCTCTCCCTTGTTACATCACCCACAGCACACGACTTTCTCTTACTTTCGGTAATCGAAAATTGTGTACTGTTCCATCATTCTAAATTTCTTTTTTTCGAGATATATTAATAGATAGATCTATTTAGTTAGTTCAGTCTATTTTATTCAAAAGCTTATTTCCACGCCCTAGGGGGGTGTCTAACTTAAATATAAAATTTCAACCTCCTAACTCAATTCTTTAAGGCTTTAAATTGAACACACACAGGCACACAGACAGACCATGTTGAGGGAATCACTTTTTTGGCCTCAATAAACCTCAAAATCACGACATCGAATTTTTGACATAAATTCAATACATTCCCTCTCACTGATGTCTATGGAATCGCAATCTTTTTTATTACTTTCTCGTATAGAGAAAGTTATGTAATCGTAAAAAAATTCGACTTCGAGATTTTGATGTTTCTCCACGTTTTAGACCTCCCTGAGTCCAAAAATACCATTTTTGGCATTATGTCTGTGTGTGTGTGTGTGTGTGTGTGTGTAAACACGATTGCTAAAAAACCAAAGCAGCTAGATCGATGAAATTTGGTATATGCTCCTTACACTAAAATTGTAGATTTCTATCAACTTTTGGAGTAAATAAGTCACTTGGAAGTAGTACTTTACTTAAAAAGTTTTTTCGAAAATTTTGAAATTTTCAATTTTTTTGTTATATTATGATAAAATACTCTATTTTAAAAAGTTTTTATTCTTTGACATTTTTTTGAAAACTGAATAGTTTTTGAAATAATCAAAGAAGAAATAGAAAATTTTCGTTAATTTTGATAAAAAATCAAAACAAAATCATACAGGTGTCATTAAAAAAAGGGCAAATATAAACAAATGAATTTGTGAAACAAATGAAGCCTACTTTACTGATGTACTTTTTCAGTTTTTTTTTATTTTCTCAAAATTCGATTTAAGGGTGCGTACAAGTATTTCGTAACGCAATTTTTGAAGATTTTTGACCCCCCCCCTAGACGTTACGTAATGCTCAAGTGGCCATTTTTATCTATGTCACAACAAAGTTTCGGAAAGTCGCTAAAATACCACTTACGTAACGCGTTGTTCAACCCCCTCCCCTCCCCCTTGTAACGCATGGTAACGTTTTACGAGACCCCCTCCCCCAAATTGCGTTACGTAATACTTGTACGCTCCCTAACGATTTTTGATTAAAATTCAAAAATTAATTATTTTTTTAAAAAATGCTCTTAAAAATGTATATTCCTATTTTGCCATTGAAATCTTTTGAAGACCACTTTACTCTTGTACTTCATAAGAAAGATAAGAGAATTGGTTGCTATGGTAACAAAATATAAATATTTTCCCATACTTATAAATTTTACATCTTGAATTCTAATAGACTCTACATGGATATCGGTGGAAACTAAATATATCTCGACACAAAAAATCTGGTGTGACAAGCACAGAACACCACTATCGATTACCGTAGGTAGAGAAAGTTGTATGCTGTACGACCAGTCACACCAGATAAAAAAAATACTTATAACCTTTAGTTTCGGTGTAACTAATTAATAATATTAATAATAATAAAATTTATTTGAGGTTCAGGAATTCTCCAATGAGCAATGCAGCTAGTTGTTTTTTCAATTTTTATTATTAAATGTAAAGTGCCAGGGCATTGCTCATTGGAGAATTCCTGAACCTCAATTAAATCATATTATCAGCTATACACCTCAATTAAAAATAATAAAATTATTAAATCTCTCAAATAAAAAAATAAAAATAAAAACAAGTGATATTAAAATGAAAAAATCTGGTGTGACTGGCGCACAGCACACAACTTTCTTTTATTTATTTATTTATTTATTTATTTACTTCTCACACTCCCAACAGGATTTCCCAGTTACAGGGAGAGTAGATTATCGCACAAAGAAAACAAAAAACAAATACATGAAGCTATAAAATACAGCTCAAAATAAATTAATTATAAATAAGGAATAAATAAATATCCATCCATTAATTTCTCTCTTACCTTCGGTAATCGAAAGTTGTGTTCTGTGCTTGTCACACCAGATTTTTTGTGTCGACATATATTTAGTTCCCGCCAATATATTAGAATTTAAGATGTCAAATTTATAAACATGGGAAAATATTTATATTTTGTTACCATGGCAACCATTTCTCCTAAGTTTCCTATGAACTACAAGAATAAAGTGTGCTTCAAACAATTTTGAGGGCAAAACGAGAATATACATTTGAAAGAGCATCTAAAAAATAATTGATTTTTGAATTTTAATCAAAATCGTTAGAGCGAATTTTGAGAAAATTGAAAAAAACTGAAAAAGTACATCAGTAAAGTACTAGTACCCTTTGGCCGATTTTGATTAAAAGCTTATTTTCACGCCCTAGGCGGGTGACTAACTTAAATATAAAATTTCAACCTCATAGCTCAATTCCTTCATGCTTAAAATTGAACACACACCCACCCACCCACCCACCCACAGACAGACCATGTCGCGAAAACCACTTTTTTGGATTCAGGGGACCTCAAAACGTGAATCAAAATCTCGACATCGAATTTTTGACATGAATCCAATACTTTCTCTCTATATATATATTACATATATACATAGGTAAGAGAAAGTAAAAAATTTATATTTCATATCGTCAATTAAATTTTATTTGAAAAATATTATCAAATAATTAGATAAAATTCAACAATCAATTTTAATTTAAACAATATAAGACATTATTCGAATATTCTAATAATAGCCTCTGACGTCATATTGTGACGTAATAGCCAGTAACCTCGGGCCGTGTGCATGTCGACAACACCCGCGTTGAATCGCTCTGTTTCTCTTTACCAGTGATTTAAAATTATTATAAATAAGTGTTACGTTATTTTGTAATAAGTGAATTTTATGTGTGTTATAAAGTTTTAAATAATTTCAAAGTGCATCTCAAGTGAATGGCTTCATCCGAGGGGATTTGACATCTCGTGATGTGATGGGAGGTTAGTTTTCAATATTAATTAATTATCATTCAAGTAATGGTTTTAAATGCTTATTTATAATATCAAAAATAAATATAGGCCTATTTACTTTTATATATCATAAATAAATAGGCATAACTTATATGGAATTTTTTTTATTATGACTTTTCTCATTTAATTTTTTTTTTTTTTTAGTATAAAAGTGAAATTCAATTTTCTTATTTCCTGATATTTCAGGTCCTTTATCACACCTTGTTTTTATTAAGCCTTATTTTACAAAATAAATTTTAAATTTGAATGAAACAGACAAGTAGAGTATTTGTCAGTAAGGGAATGCAATGACAGCTAACTACTGGTAAATGTTGATGTTTTTTTTTAATTTTTATTTAATTCTCTTTCATTTATGGCATCCCCCAACTCAATTTGAGCATATAGGCTAATAACGTTTATTAAAAAATCGAGACAATTCATTTCCCATCTCAACTGTCAAAGGATATTTCATTTCTAGCAGTGTTATAAATAAAATTCCTTCTTATGTTTATATAAATTTGATAGCGTCCGTCTCTTAATTTAATATTTATAATAATAATCATGATTAAAAAAAGAGAGGTGCAATATTAGAGTGTTTTGTTTGTCATAAATTTGATAAAAAGGAGATTTCATCTCTTTGAGTTTAGAATAAAAAGCAGAAGGGCTTTGAGGACAATTATTTATTATTTAAATGAAGTGACAACTCAATTCAATTATAAATTTAGGCTACACTTATTTATCATAAAATTTTCTTTGATTTTCTCCTTTAATTGAAATGACCTCATATATATATATAATAATCTATAAAAATACTCAGACTAGTAGAAAAACAAAAACAAAGCGAGTTTGTTAACGCATGATTTCGGACGATTATTGGGACTATATATATATACAGGGTGGGTCACGGAAATTGGCCAAAAACCAGACCTAATTCAGAATATTTTAGACTTACAACCGTTTTATTTACATTTTTGGATAACAAATAAGGCCCATTTCAAGTTTTAATAATTACATTGTGCATGTGGCGTTTATTTTTTTTTTTTTTACATAACACAAAGCAAGTTGGTCCGTGAAGTTTGTGTAAAAGGTACAGTGAGGGACAATATTAAGTACCACCCATGCCTTTTCTACATGTGATTATTTCATTGTTTTTAAAAAATATATATTTTTTAATGGAAACTTTCATGGTTCAAAGCTAGAAAATTTCCAATAAATATTTTCATTTTCTTTTATAAAAACAATGAAATAATCACAAGTAGAAAACGCATGGGTGGGGCTTAATATTATCCCTCACTGTACTTATTTCCTAACCAGAAAATATAAATAAAATGGAAAATATTCTTAGTTATGTCTATCTGTTTATCTGCCCTATTCCCGTGACCCACCCTGTATATATATATATATATATATATATATATATATATATCAACAGAAAATGTTAAAGTTTACAAAATAAGAATCCAAATTTTGTTCTATAGTTATTTTTAGTGATAGTTCAACTAGCTTGTATTAATATTAAAATAATTTACTTTAATCAAATTTATTATTATTTATTTATCATTTTATTATCTTTTGATAATAATAAATCCCTTTTATCTGATTTTATGACATTTAACTTGCCACCACTCTTTGTTTTGGTCTTATTCAAATATTTTCAATTTTCTAATATAGTAGTTAGCAGTAAATAAGGGAGCAAAGCGTATCTACTTGTTTATAGCCCTTGAATGTCAAAATATAAATGACTAGATTTTTGGCAAATTATATTTAATGACAGATGCTAGTTTCCTTTCTTTTTTATTTTATCCCTCTCTCTGATAGTGATGCCATTTAGGACTTTAATTGTATATACTATATTAAATCGATGGCAACCTGGGGACTTTTCACACGCTGACCATTCCGCCGTACTTGACATTGCTTCACTTAAACGATGTCTTTCTTGTCAGGCTCCCGCCTTTGCATTAATGCCCTTCTTACTCAATTAAATACCCATGTGATAATTTCATTGTTTTTATAAAAACGAAGGTACCGGAGAGCCTGGCAACGGAGACGAGCAACAGTCAGGCACAATCGTTGTGTGTAAGCGATGGCAAGCGCGGCGAAAGCTCGGGATTGGCGACCCGGAGCAATCGGCGTGTTGAACATCCCCCGGTAGCCATCGATACTATGTATTTAATAAATTCAACCCCCTAAATGACCTCAATAGCTGAAAAGGGTTAGAAAGAAGACATTTTCTACTCTCGAACCACAAAAGTTTTATATATATAGAGAGAAAGGATTGAATTCATGTGAAAAATTCGATGTCGATATTTTGATGGATATACATGTTTTCAGGTCCCCTGAATCCAAAAAAAATGGTTTTCGCGACATGGTCTGTCTGTGTGTCTGTGAACAAAATATCTCAAGAACGAAAAGAGCTAGGAGGTTGAAATTTTATATTTATGTTAGGCACCCCCATAGAATGTGACACGAAGCCTTTGAACAAAATCGGCCAAAGAGTACTAGTACTTTACTGATGTGCTTTTTCAGTTTTTTTGATTTTCTCAAAATTCGCTGCAACGATTTTGATTAAAATTCAAAAATCTTTTATTTTTTTAGATGCTCTTTAAAATGTAAGTTCTCATTTTGCCATTGAAAACTTCTGAAGACCACTTTACTCTTGGTTGCCATGGTAACAAAATATAAATATTTTCCCATACTTATAAATTTTACATCTGAATTCAAATGTACCGTACTATCGGGAACTAAATATATGTCGACACAAAAAATCTGGTGTGCTGTGCGACCGTCACACCAGATTTTTTTTTAATTTAGATCTTTTTTGGCTCGAAGGCCATTTAGATCCCGTCTCTATTTATTGGTAACCAATTAAATTGAAATACATTTTTGTGAGACGGGAAGCGAACCCGCGACCCTTGGTGGCACGCTAACCCCTACACAAAGGTACGAAGGCTTTTTAATTGTTAATAATATTAACTTTGAATAAAACTCTATTGCAGCCTGATTGCCTGATGATGGTCGAATAAATTTGGACCGAAAAGTCGCGAATATTTGGGAGTTTCATTGGTTTAGAGACACTCCTTCCTCAAAAAAAAAGATGTTTGTTTTAAAAAAAATTTTCTTCCTAATGATAAGGTATTTCCCGCAACCGATACGGTGATCTTGCTCACCAGCTCACCTGTCAACCGAGAATAAAAACTTGTAATTGTTTTATCTTATGGGCAGTAGCATATTTAGGGTTATAAAATTTTAATTCCCCCTTTCTACTTGAATTAAATCAAATTCCTTTTTGCATCGGCTTCTCTAGTTTAACACTTTGTTTAACACTTGGTTGCTTGCTAACTAGTAATTTATGGCAATTTATGATGTTTATTTAGTTGTTGTCTTTTGTGTTATTATATAAATCCATACTCCTATATTATTTATATGCGGCAAAAGAGCTTAAAAGTTTTATTTTTATTTATGCACGTTCTTATCGCACTTATGCATCTCTTGAAAACACTAAATCTTCATGTAAATTACAAAGAAAGTAAAATAAAAAAAACCTTAAACAAAAGAGAGCCCCTCGTTGTTGTTGTTTGCTTGCTATCTGTACGCGCTCAAGTGGTTTAGATAAAAAGCGTTTAATTAAAGGATCAAGTGACATATGTGAAGGCTTTCACCTTTGGGGCTTTAGTTTAACTCGTTTTGCTAGCTAAAAGAAAGGAAAAATTCATTTTGATATTAAAATAGTCTTCTATCTTCTTCTTTCTTAATTCTTCTATAACGTATATATAATAGCGGAGTGTCCGTCCGTCTGTCACGCTCTGTTTGACCAACTCCCCTTTGGAATTTTGAAACGAAATTTTGTAGTCTTATAGAGGACGTTATGGAGAGTCCTGGAAAAAACCTCGGGTCCTCAAATTCTCAAAAGTGAGGCGCAAAAAAAAAATCCAGAAACTCCAGAATTTACCCAGGTTGAGTTTTTCTTGGTTTATGAAAAATTAATTATTTAGAACTACCGGTGGTAGGGTTGCCGCTAGGCGCTGGCGGGCGGCGTCGCCGGCTATGACTAAGGGTTATCCAGATAAATATATTTTAATTAATTTTGCACCATAATATAAAAATATGAAATAAAAAATCGAGTGTGAAATAAATTTTAGAAAGGGAGGTAGAAGGGATAGAACCGATAGAAGCTTCTGAGGTCTGAAATGTAGTTAGTAAAATACAGATGGGATACTAACTACCGATTGTCCTGAGGAAGGACGCGTCCGAAACGTCGGTTGTCGAATTTAAAAATTAGAAAAATTTTTGTCTGATTTCTTTCCTGGCGTAACCTTTTAAAAATCTAATAATAATTTTATTTTAATGAAAAAAATCAAAAAAATCTGTTATATATTTCATATATAGGGTAAGAGAAAGTAAAAATGGATATTTTTTCGGTCAATCTTGTCAAACAAAAATGGCGTTTCGATTCTAGATTGGAATTATCGTCAGACTATTTTATTTTTATGACAATTGTCGAAATACGTATCAAGTGTTAATTTTTTAATTAATAATACCTTTGAAACAAATAACCTAGTGTTTAATTTGTATATTTAATTTTAATTTACAAAATGTTTCAACGAGAACCAACGGTCGAAAGTTTAAATCTTTTTAAAACGACAATATTTTGTCCTCTTCTATCCTGACCATCCTGTAAATAGGAGATTTTTATTTTCTCTTTGAATTTTGTTCCTGTAAATTTTAGTAAACTCTAAATATTTTTCCCCCTTTGAATACTCATCGCCCCCCATTTATTTATTGCCCCTCTGATATCCCAAATCGACCACTTGGGGGCGATCGCCCCCCTGGTTGGGAACCACTGATCTAGAAGTCATAATAGACTACCTATTTTGTTCTCTGAAGAAAAACGCCAAACGACGACAATATTTTTTTGTTTTTGGTCACCAAGTGTAGACAATTTAATCAATTTTTTTGCTCCTATCCTCAACCCTTAGAACTCCAAAGTATTTTCGGCATCTTAGGCCATATTAATAAAAATTTAAATCAAGATTGACATTTGTCAACACCTCTACCAGCGGGGGAAGTGAGGATCAAAGCAAACATCTGTCATTCGAGTATTCATTTAAAGTATGAATTAATTTTCTAAAATTTGCTGCATTTTTGAAAAACTTTTCGAGAATGCAGAGTGCAGATTCCTTTAGCCAAGTTCGTAGCCCCTCAAGGCTGTTTTTAATAAATTTATAAATTCTTCAATAATCTTTCACAAGAGACTAGACGAGTGATGAGGTTAGAATTATTATTTTTCTTTTTTTTGTCTCCTTTTGACCCGTGTGACCCGACATATTTTCTTAAAATTGCTTCTGAATATTATTTAGAAAATAAAATAAAATTTCTCATTTGTGTTAGTATTAAAAAGCAATTTTTTCCCACTCATCATCATCATCAACATCATTTGATGAAAAATGACTACCGTTCTTAGTTTTGTTGTTTCTTTTGTGGTTGATTCTCCAAAGGGTCGGTTAGATGTCCTTTTTTTTCTTCTTCTCTCTTTTGTCTTGTTTTATATTCACGATGTGTTGGCATCTCCTCCTTTGTGTCCATCGTTTATAAAAAGCAACAGCAATCTCTCTCCCCCCCCTCTGGCTGCTGCTGCTGCTGTTCAATACATGAGATGCGTGGCAATTGACGCCTGCCTGATTCGGCAACATTTTTCGCCTTCCTTCGCCCCACTTGTTGTTTGTTGGTTTAGTTAATGAGCTACTGCCACCGCATGCATTCGTTTCGCATTCTCATTTGCAGTTTAATCATTTCAATATTTTTCAACGACCTGATTGGAATCTATAAATTGATGCATTATTCAAGTGGCGCTGATGAATTTCTGGAAGGGTTTAGAGAGGCAATCGTCTCTTTAATAATAGGCCTATTCATATGAAATTATCACTATAACTGTGTGCAAAGATTAGCGTGATCTCACACTCACACATACATGCATACAGTATTTTCGGCAACTTAGGCCTCATAAGACTTTGACGATATCCGTTATTGATTAATATACATTGGGGGTCCAAGCATTCTTATTTAAGTCATTTGGTATTCAAATGGCCTAAATAAAATCATCGGACTGCCTGGGGCCCGAACCCGCGACTTTTGGTTTACGAGGTTAGCAAGCTAACCCCTGCACCATGCCCCAAGGGAGGCTTTTTCTTAATTATGAAAAGAAAATTATTATTATTACTTTTGCAATCCAGTGCCTTCTTGAAGATTTGTTTACATTCATAGAATACATAAATATAAAGAATACATAAATATTTCTCTATTCATTTTCTATGGGAGAAATCGTATCTTTAGGAATTAATATCTTAAAAAGTTATAGGAATTTTGGGACGAAAATAATTTTCCTGTAATCCCTCTTTAAGTATATAAAATTCCAACGGGAAGTTTCAAACAGAGCGTGACAGATATTCAGACGGACATTAGCGAATTATATAAATATTTATTTTATTTAATTTGGCCTTTTCGGCTACTGAAGCTGAATATATTATAGAAAATTTCTTTATTAATATATCGTTGGCTACTGGGGGGACGTTGAAGGTGTTGATTTTATGGGATCACACATCCGAGGTTACGCCACGCTTGGCATTTCTTAACTGCAACGATTGTGGTGGCTATTCTTCGTTGCCAGGTCCCCCGGCTCCTGTGTTGATAAATTTAACATAGTGAATTTTAATAAATTATAGCATCAACATCTTCGGTAATTGAAAGTCGTGTTCTGTGCTTGTAACACCAGATTTTTCTTAATATATAGTTTATGGACTTTTCAATTTATTCATGACATTTATGATAAGTCTTCAGGGAAATACACCTCCACAAGAAGGAATTAAAAAAAGAAATTAGAAAAGCACGCAAAAAATAGATCATTAAAATTAGGCCTATATATTAATGTAGATGATTTTTAGCGGCATTTTACTTTTTTTTAATTCCTAAAAAGGAGTTCGCGTGGGGATCAATAATATTTTGATTAACTATAAATAAGCATAAGAGTGAGAGAAAGAAAAAAAAAATCCTTTGAAAAGCCGCAGAGATCAGGAAATCATAAAGAAAGAAGGAAATCACCTGCAGCACCGTACAATAACACGTCAAATTGAGGGGGTGGGGAAGGGGGGTTCAAACTTGAAGCCATTTAAATTTTAAATAGATTTTGCCAAAATTAGAAAGGCTAACAAAATATTAATTAGAATATTTTATTAATGACTCTTGAACAAGTTGTTTTGGATCATTTCATGATTAATTGGCGGCAAACTATTATTTAAATTAACGAAATAAATCAATTAGGTTGATTAATAATTTCTTAAATGATAGTCAAAAAAAAAATATTAATTCGCTTTTTTCACGAAATAATCGGAATCATAACGGACTGTGATTGTGACATGAACACGAATTATCCTCTTAATTTTAGTGTTGAAGATGAAGAGTATAATAATAGCAATCAAGCATATTTAGACGGCACAAAATGGAGGGAAAGCACATGGGGGATTAAAATACGTATGATGCGGGAAACTACTAAGGGACATGACTTTTACATACTTGTAAGAGATGTGGGAAAGTGAGGGAGACTTTAGGACACTTATGGACAGGTAATGAGACAGATGACTGGACACAGACACCAGGACATGGAGAAACAATTTAGAGAATAGACTATGGGCAATTTTAAAAGGTAAACTAGACAAAAACTTAATAAATTGGACACGACAAGTACTAAAAGTGAAAAGACAACCCGGCGAAGACTGGAATGAAAAGGCAGTCCGAAAATAAAGACAAATTTTGTAAATAACAAATATAAGGAATCAATCATCAATAAACTAAACACGTTATTACTTTCTCTTACCTCTATATAGAGAGAGAAAGTATTGGATTCATGTCAAAAATTTTATGCCGAGATTTTGATGGATCTTCACTTTTCGAGGACCCCTGAATCCAAAAAAAGTGGATTTCGTGACATGGTCTGTCTGTCTGTGTACTCAATTTAAAGCATGAAGGAATTGAGCTATGAGGCTGAAATGTTATATTAAAGTTAGGCACCACCATGGGACGTGACGAAGCTTTTGAAGAAAATCGGCCAAGAGTACTAGTACTTTACTGATGCACAGTGAGGGACAATATTAGTCCCACCCATGCGTTTTCTACTTGTGATTATTTCATTGTTTTTATAAAAGAAAATGAAAAATTTTCTAGGTTTGAACTATGAAAGTTTCCATTAAAAAATATATATTTTTTTCTAAAAACATTGAAATAATCACAAGTAGAAAACGCATGGGTGGGACTTAATATTGTCACTAACTGTACTTTTTCCAGTTTTTTTTCGATTTTCTCTAAATTCGCTTCAACGATTTTGATTAAAATTCAAAAATCAATTTTTTTTTAGATGCTCTTTAATATGTTATAAAAATTTTCCCATACTTATAAATTTTACATCTTGAATTCAAATGTTCTGTGGGGACTGCCCGAAACTAAATACATCTCGAACCAAAAAATCTGGCGTGACTAAGCACAGAACACAACTTTCGATTACCGAAGGTAAGAGAAAGTTGTGTGCTGTGCTGTGGACTCACACCAGATTATTTTCTTTTACGACTTCCGACGTTTCTGTCTTGTTTCTTACCGTCGTCCCACGTTCTTAACGTTGAGATTATGTATTTATTATTAGCTGCTTTAAATTTGGGATATTTATATATTTCATTTGAAAAATCCTAGGTTTGTGATGATTTGAATAATTTTGTTTGATTTCTTGTATATTGGTTGTAGTTATTTATATTAGCCAGGGAAGATTGCATTGTCGACATTTCGCGTACTTCCTCAGAGTTGGCATAGAGATTTGATAATTCAGTTTAATTTTTGCTTTCTCGTATACGAGGTAGACAAAGTTGACTATTAGAAAATTGAAAATAATTTTCGCACTTTTTTTATTTTCAAATATAAAAGTGCCAAGAAATTAAAAACTGGAAAACGTCACAAAATAAAATAAACCTGCTCGGCTTATCAATTCTTTTTTCCAAATATACATTAGCCATAGGCGTAGCCAGGGGGGTTTTGGGGGTTCAAACCCCCCCCATGGGACCCAAGCCATGACCAAATATTTAATACAAATTATATTTCCCATAGGGTAAGAGAAAGTAAAATATAATAATTTACTCTAGCTAAAAAAACAAACCAAAATGATTTATAAATACCCTAAAATAATCTTAAATTTTTGAAAAAATTTCTTGATCCCCCCCCCCCCCCCCCCATCAAAAATTTCTGGCTACGCCAATGTACATTAGCTCCTCTATCACAACTCGTTTGATTATAATCGTAAAAAAAAATTCGTCTTCTAGAAATATAGGGTTTTAACCCTCCCTGAGCAAAAAAAAACATTTTTGAAATCGTGTTTGTCTGAGCGTGTGTGTGTGTGAGCACGATTACTTAAAAAAAAACGCAAGCAGTCAGATCAATGAAATTTCCTATTTTCTTCTTACACTAAAATTTTATAACTGTATTAACTTTTAGAGTAAATACGTCATTCAGAATTAGTAGCTTTTTCAAAAATTATTCACTTTTCCAAAAAACGCGAAAGAATTATAATACAATTTTTTAAAATAATGTAATATACAATAATATAACAAAAAAATCACAAATTTCAAAATTTTTGAAAAAACTTATTACGTATTTACTCTAAAAGTTTATACTGATCTACAATTTTGGTGTAACACGCATTTGTAGAGTAAACGAGAAAGTCATTCTCTCTTTTTAGAGAATTCTTTGACCAAAAAGAATATAACTGTCACTGGTGTCTCTATAGCAAAATTTTTGTATATTGATCAATGTACAGTATAGTCTACATATAATTCTTAAAGAAGGTTGAAGGAATTAAAGAGGATCCCATTAATTTCGGGATTTTGTAAATAATAAAAAAAATAATAAATAAATCTCAAGGTGGACAGACAGACAGGACAATTGAGAGCGTCTGGTGCTTGGCAGGCAGGCGTGGTCTCAAGACATATATTCTTCGGTTGTGGTCCATCATCAGGTCAACCAACGCAAACCATTTAAACGAAGCCATTGCATTGGATAGGCGCGGCTCTCGGTCATCTGGTTGGACCGGTCGGGGGATCGAACCCCGGGCTCTCTCACCCCCCGTCCTCGCTCGTCGGTCGCCACTGTACTTTTCAACTTCAACGCCCAGAATTGAACTCGTTTCAGCCTCATTAGCAATATTCACGTTTAATCATCTTATTTAGCAGCCAATCAGGTCTATTCTCCTTAAAAACAGAAGCAATTGGGTGTGAAATGTAAAATAATAACATCAGCGTTAAAAAAATGCCATGTTTTAACAGCGACGTTAACATTTCACTTTTTAGCACCAAGTGTTAACGATCTATTTGAAAATAGCTGTTTTCTGCTTGTTCGTGTTTCTACACCCCTCGGTATCCTCTCGCGCATTCGCATTACTAAAATGATTGATTATTTTCAATCTAGTAGGCCTATCTGATTGTCTAGGGGTAAAAAATGCTATTCTCTAAACCAAGTTTTAACAGCGACGTTAACATGTTGCTTTTTTTCTAAAAACTGTCGAAATTATAACCTTACTTTTTGGTTAAAAACGCCATTTTGATGCGCTAAATTATTAAAGGCACCCCCTACACTGTAAAAAAAATTTTGTTGGTTTTACAATTGTGTAGAAAGTAAATTACATAAACAAAAACATACTAAATTTAGTAAGTCTGCAAAAACCAATTACAAATGTATTGTAATTTTCCGTTTGAAAATTAGAGTTCAATTGTGTGATAATTTTAGAATTCCCAAACTGCTTTCGAAAAAAATACAATTATTATACAATGTATGTAAAATTACAATATATAGGCTACTCTATTTTTCGAAGAAAATTATAATTTTAAAATGTTTTTGAGAAAAGTAGATAGCTGGATAAAGGTTATTAAGAGAGACAGGTTGAAGAAGAGCAGCTAGTATTTGTTTAATTTATTTAAGGCCCATTAAGCTAACGTTTCGGTCTTGGTCGAGGCCATCTTCAGAGCTTATGGGCTGTCAATATGAGACAAAATTTTAATTTTAGCTTAATGGGCCTTAAATAAATGAAACAAATACTAGCTGCTCTTCTTTCTTCATCTACTAGCTGCTCTTCTTTCTTCATCCTGTTTCTCATTAATTAAAATGTTTTTGTAAATGTTGGAACTCATAAATTTGTAAATTTAGTAGATAAATGCATAGCAGTTATCATTTACAAGGGAAATTTGTAAATTTAGTATTCTTAAACACACTAAAATTAAGATTTTTTTACAGTGTGGATATGACATTAATTTTTAACACTAATTGTTAACGCTTTGGAGTTAAAGTTATTCCTTACAGAATAGCAATTTGAGGCTTAGGAGGTGGTAAAATGCATTAACGCAGATTTCAGATGTTAAAAGTTAACGTTTGTGCTTCGAGAATAGACGTGAATAAATGTTACATAAAATAGAGGAGAAATCTTTAAAGACAAAAAGAGAGATTATTTATTTGAATAGTCAATTACAAGAGAGGAGGCTGGCTTTGATTAGGGAAAGCCCAACTGCTTGTATCAATAGCCTATAAGCAATCACTTGCCTTTTTTTTTTTATCAAAAGAGCCGCCCTCTTGCTCGTTTTCTCGAGCTCCTTGCTTAAAAGGACTTTTGCTCAGATGATGGATCTTGCACTCTGACCTCCCACAAACACTCCCTCTCTTCTCCTTGCCTAATTGCTTTCCAACAAGTAGACAAGCAACTTACCTTTCTTCTCTCTTATTATTTCCTAAGATACAAATTTTCCTCCATATTTGGTCGAATAATAGATGTTTCTAATTTAAATTCGTATTACAAATTGACTATTAATGGGAGAGCGTAATTTTGTATTTAATTTGAAAAGAAGAACTAGAAACAGATTTTAGAAACGTTAACTGTTCATTGTTTAAATTTTCCGTTATTATTTTGAATGGAGTTTTTTTTTTTTTATTTGCTCTCTCCGCTGCTGATACTATTTAGAGGCTAAGAGAATATACTGTATTATGTATTATTATACCGATGTCAACCCGGAGGGACGCCCCCGGGCTTGGTATAGTTGGTAGCGTTCCAACCTTCTATGCCGAACGTCGCGGGTTTGGACCCCAGGCAGTCCGATGATTTTATTTAAGCCATTTGGATACCAAATGGTTTAAATAGAAATACCTGGATCCCGAATAGATATTATCATATGTAACGGTTATCGTATAAAGTCTTGAATGGCCTGAGCTGCCGAAATGACTGTGTGGATGTGTGTATGAGTGTGAGTGTGAATGAGAAAAAGTGTGAGGGTTAAAAAAAACCTGGAGGGACGTTTCACAGGCTGTTTTCTATATTTTTATATAAATATATATTAGGTAGTTTCATTCTCGGACAGATTCTCTCAAGATTGAGTTAAGATAATAATTTCAAAAATAAAATATTTTTTATTTCAGAGCATATTTTGTTTGGCTTACAAATATGCGCATATACACTTGTTTTGGCAATAAAATGCCGTCTTCAGAGCCAGTTTTAACTTTTTAAAAACTCATTTATCTTTCTTTTTAAGCTTAATATTAAAATATTTGATGTCCAAATTTTATTAACAATTCTAATAATGTCTTTTTCCTTTGTTTCAGGTAAGCAGTTCCTTCTCCTTCTTCATCTTCTTTGAATTCTACACTCTAAAAGGTATTGTGTTAACAACTCACACTTTGCACAAATTTTACATTTTTGTAATTTTTAAATTAAAACAAATCTCTATTTGATAGAGCTCTCTGTTGGTGATTTTTAAACAACACTTTATATACTAGATTGAAATGAACTAGTCAATCTATTTATTCTTGTACTCGAATAAAAAATGATTAAAAATGATCGAGGGATCCACACGCCCGCAGCAGGTCTGCATAGTGAATCCTTAAAGACACACAGGGATACACACGCCCGCACCAGGGACACATTTTTCTTCTGGTCACTTGCGATCTACTGTGTGTCCCTGGGGGGGGGCTGCGGGCGTGTGTATCCCTGTGTCCCTGGTGCGGGCGTGTGTATCCCTGTGTGTCCCTAAAGGTTCACTCAGGAGACCTGGTGCGAGCGTGTGGATCCCTCGATCATTTTTAATCATTTTTACTCGGGTACTTTTTGAGTTTTTGTCGATTTTCCAACAATTGAATTAAAATTCATAAATCACTTATTTATTTGGTGAACTTTAAAATGTATATTCTAATACCCCCCCACCCCCCCCCCCAAATTGTTTGATTCTCAATATACCCTTTCACTTTATCGGAAATATTGGGCAATTGCTTGCTTTAGTAAGAAAATATACTTATATACTTGGGTAAATATTTAAATATGTTTACGCCTATTTGTAAATTTGACGTCTAGAGTTTCGATCTACTATTGGAAACTAAATATTTTTATATATTCCAACACAAAAGTCCTGGTGTGAGAGCAGAGCATACAACTTCCGATTATCGAAGGTATGGATTTGCCGTGTGGTCAGTCACACCAGATTTTTCAACATAAGCTCTTGTCTTATGAGTTTGCCAGGTTGTTATTTCTATAAAAGCATATTTTAGCACTTGTCGTCTTTTTCTAAACTTTTTAAGTTCAACACATCGTTGCTTTCCTTTACTGGTTGAAGCTTTTTTTTTTTAAATATTTGTACAGGAGCTAGAGAAAGAAGGGAGCAGTGAATGAAATTGCGTTAATTAGCGGTCGTTAGTTCAGTCAGTGACTTTCTTCCTTTGCAAAGGGCTCTTTTCAGATTATAATTATCAAGGTTATAAAAAATAATTTTAGTAAATGAAAGAATTTTAATTATAATAAAAAAATGAAACGGAGTGATAGTGGAGGGATTAGAGCACGTGACTCCTTCCTTTAGGAGTGATCGCAACCCTCCCTTCCGCCTTCTTCTTCATTTAAGCAAAATAAATTGTTATTTATTATTTTTGAAGGCTAACATAAGTTTAGACTCTTTATCAATGTTGTTTGAAAATGTAACAAACTCAACACGAGACATATTTAAATTTTGTGACATGTATCATATTAATATGTGACTGTTCAAAATTGATGACTCGAAGGGAAATTGGATCATTGACCAAAAGTGGATGTTTGTAGCTATAGAGGTACTCACTACGGTATTTGAAAGAGGATGTTCCATTTATTTCAAAAATAGGACAAAAGACTAATTGAGAATTCATTTTTTAAGATGCCCAAATTATAACTATTTAGGCGGAGTTAAAAAAAAAATATGCACTTTTGGTCTTGAAGAAGGGCGCGCGCTATCTGCATCTGACATCAGAAATAGGTTATTTTATTTTTTTCTTGGCTTTTTCTTCTACACTGTCTACAGTGCATTTATCCATGATTTTTCTTTGTAGCTATTATATCTATCTATGCTCTTTTTCCAAAGATTAAGATTTTTTTTGTCTTTAAACCCTAACCGTTTTTATTTAATCACCAACATTAATGTCTATTATCTTAAAATGTGTCTTTCGGTACACTGTAAAAAAAAAATTTTGCTGATTTTACAATTGTGTAGGAAGCAAATTTCATAAACAAAAACACTACATTTAGTCTTTGCAAAAATCATTTACAAATGTATTGTAATTTTAGAAAAACATTTGAAAATTAGAGTGATATTCAGGTCTATTCTCTAAAAACAGGCGGCAAAATTTAAAATAAACAAATGGGTGTTAAAAAGTAATGTAAAAACAATCAGCGTTAAAAAATGCTTCCTTGCCTTAAATAGCTATACTGTAAACAAAAATTTAAAGCCAAAGCGTTAACATTTTTTTTTTTTTCAAAAAAAAAAAGAAGGGACTCCGGTTTACTAAATAGTGTTAAAAATTAAAACCATGTCTAGGGGGTGTTTAAAATAAAAATGGCGACCTTAACCTAAAAATTTAGGTTATGATTTTGATAGCTTTGGAATAAAAGCAACATGTTAACGTCGCTGTTAAAACTTTGTTTAGAGAATAGCATTTTTTTAACGCTGACAATCAGCAACATTTTTACATTACTTTTTAACACCCATTTGTTTATTTTAAATTTTAACGTCCCTTTTTAGAGAATAGACCTGAATGTGTGGTAATTTTAGAATTCCCAAACTGCTTTTGAACAAAATACAATTTTAAACGAAAATTATTATACAATGTATGTAAAATTACAATAAATACTCTATTTTTCGAAGAAAATTGTAATTTAAATTTTTTTTTTTTTTTGTAAATATTTGAACGCATAAATTTGTAAATTAAGTAGATAAATTCCAGGAAGTAATCATTTGCAAGGGAAATTTGTAAATTTAGTATTCCAAAACACATTAAAATTAAGATTTTTGTTACAGTGTAGAATTATTAATATTTAAATATTTTTTTCATAAACAGAATTTAAAAAAACTGCTTGATTATTATTTTTGGTATATCATTTTTTAATTAAATACAACTTTGATGAAAATACCGAGGTTATTTAATTCATTTGTATGTATAAAGAAAGAGAGAAAGAAAAAAACACTTAAGGATATGTAATTAGCAAAGAAAAATAGATGCAGACTAATCAGATAAACTAAATTGAATTATAAATGTAATTAAGATCAAAGATTGAATTAAAAGTGAATGAGAGCGAGAGAGGAAGACAGCAAAAGGGTCATTAATTCACTCTCTTATCGAAATCTAATGCAAAAAGGGGTTGAAAGGAAAACTGCTGTCGCCATTTAATACCTGTGACTATGGGTAGCCACCAAAGTAGTGGATTCATGTCAAAAATTCGATGTCGAGATTTTGATAGAAATACACGTTTTGGAGTCTAAAAAAAGTGGGACCATAAAAATGATCTGTCTTTGTGTCTGTAAAAGGAGCTAACCTAACCTAATCTTGTGTCTATAAACAAAATATCTCAAGAACGAGAAAAGCAAAGAGGTTGAAATTTTATATTTAAGTTAGGTATCTCTCTGACACGTGACACAAAACTTTTGAACAAAATCGGCCAAAGAGTACTAGTACTTTACTGATGCAATTTTTAAGTTTTTTTCGTTATTCTCAAAATTCGCTCAAACAATTTTGATTAAAATTCAAAAATCAATTATTTTTTAGATGCTCTTTGAAATGGATATTCTTATTTTGCCATTGAAATCTTCTGAAGACCACTTTACTCTTGTACTTCATAGAAAAGATAGGAGAAATGGTTGCTATGGTAACAAAATACATATAAATATTTTCTTATCTATATACAGTATAATTTGAGAATGTCGGATTGGTGAACATTAATTTCTATTACGTTTTGACTTGTTTTTAGGTCAAGGTTAATAAATTTGCTAGAAATTAATTTTTGAGAGCTATTTATTTTCTGGTTTACAGATACGGCCATTATTATCCGTTTCGGCCCCAAGACTAATGATAAGAATGAAAAGGAATGTCAGAGGTAATTAAATGAAATAATGTCGATGTTGCATGATTGTAACAATATAGTTTGTATTATTGATTTATAACTCCTATAGATATACTGATATACATTTTTGTAAAAATAAATAAATTTGTTTAAAGTTCTGATGATGGCCGCCTTGGGGCCGAAGATAATAATGGCTATATCTGTAAACCAGAAAATAAATACCTCCCAAAAATGAATTTCTAGCATTGAACTAAAAACAAATCAAAACAGACTGATTAAAAAACATCGTTTTTAAAAGAAATCTATATATAATAATAGCGGAGTGTCCGTCTGTCCCTCTGTCACGCTCTGTTTGACCAACTTCCTTTGAAACGAAATTTTGCAGCTTTATAGAGGATGTTTTGAATAGTACAGGAAAAATACTCGGGTCCCGAAATTCCTATAAATTTTTGAGTTATTAATTGCTAAAGTTAGGATTTCTCCCATAGGAAATGTATAGGGAAATATTTATATGTATTCTTTGCATTTAAATATTCTATGAATGTAAACAAATATTTAAGCAGGCACTAGTTTGGGATACATTAGTAATAAAAATTTTCTTTGCCCACGGGGCTTGGCGTAGAGGTTATCGTGCTAACCTCGTATACCAAACGTCGCGGGTTCGGACCCAGGCAGTCCGATGATTTTATTTAAGCCATTTGGATACCAGATGGCTTAAATAAGAATGCCTGGACCCTAAATAATATATATAATAATAATTTTCTTTTCATAATTAAGAAAAGGCGAGGATCCGCCGCAGGCGGTCGGCGCGGCTAGTACTTATAAATTTTACATCTTATATATCGGCGGAAACTAAAATTCTGGTGTTAAGCACGGAACACAACTTTCCATTATCAAAGTTGTGTGATGAGTGACCATTCCAAGCCGATTTTTTTTTTTTAAGAGATGGTCAGCAAAAATTTTCTTAAAACGATGATTTGTGATTATGAGTAGAAAATTGCATATTTCACTCATTCCCAGTGTGTGTGTGTGTGTGTGTGTGTGTGTGTTGAGTTGAGAGTTTTCGTTCAATCAGGTTTGCCAAGTTCAAATCCAGGTTGAAAGTTTTATATTTATTTTAAACGTGTGTCCATTAATCACCCATCATCGTGTCAAATTGTTATTGATGTTGATGCTAAATACCTTGATATAAACTTCCATAATTCTATAATATTAATTATTAATATATATTATTTAAGGTATTAAATTTTTTTTTTTTTTTTTTATTTCAAAGTAAAAGTTTTTTAAGTCCTGGTTTAAATTCCGGTTTTCTAAATTTTTTAATCATATATTTGTCAATTTCATTAAAATGGGTAGTGTATAATTTATTTGGTTTAAGCACTCATCAATTTATGAACATTTAACTTAGTAATAAATCAGATTAAAGAGTATTAATACTAAACACTTTGAGGATTAATTGCTTTACTTTTTTTTTTATTATAAGGCTATTAGAGTGTAGGTGTTGAATTTTAAATTCCCAAGTTAGTAGCCTGATTTCCTTTAATAATCTTAGCAGAAATAAATTCGTTTAGGTATATCGCAATTTATGAAATCGACGATTCAGCTAAAAGTGATTTGACTATTCCGATGAAGAGAGCGACTGCCGAAAGTCGATAGCAATAAAAAATAAATGCTTTTATTTATTCAATTTCTCTTGGCTGAATCCTCCTTTGCTTTTGGTATCCAAATGGCTAAAATAAAATCCTCTGACTGCCTGGGATCCGAACCAAAAAAAATTATTATTACTACTACGGTATTTCCCTATACATTTCCTATGGGAGAAATCATAATTTTAGGAATTAATAACTCAAAAAGTTATATGAATTTTGGGACCCGAGTATTTTTCCTGGACTTCCATAATGTCTTCTATAAGACTACATAGTTTACAGACAGACAGACGGAATAGATTCTTCACAAGAATTCAGAGCACTATGGCTCAGAAGGCGAGCATTAGCTTCTGGTGTCAAATATAGATTGTTCGCATCCCGTTCCAAGCGAAGAATTTATTTCATTTGAATTGGATACCAACCAATCCATTGAAATAAATGGGGGTCTAAATGGCCACAGATGCCGAAAAAGACTTAAAAAAAAAAAAAATGAATCAAATGAGGGGGCCACAGAAGCCGGGCGATGCGTCTAGTAGGCCAAAAAAAAGAATGTGTAAATTAAAGCTTTTTTGGCCGGCGGGCCTGGCAAGAAGAAGAAACAACAGCCACCAAGATCAATGGTGTTAAGCAACGCCAAGTGATGCTGAAAATCGGGATAGGTGGCCCCCGAAAAACAAGACCATTGAACAGGGCCGCAGCAAGGGGGGGCCGAGGGGGCGACGGCCCCGGGCGCTATAAAGAAAGGGGCGCTGGCAGCGTTCAAATTTTTAGAAAAAAAGTGTATTAAGACAAAAAATAACAAACTTATCTAAAAAAAATATGAAATATTTTTCTTTTTTATGGCAACAGCGCCCGCTCTAGGGGGGGGCGTTGGAATTGGTCCAGGGGCGCCCTAATTTGGGAGTCGGTTGTAAGTAGAGATGTGTTATTTATTGAATCAATAAGATTTAAATAAAATTTATTTGTTAAATTTTTTTTAAAAGGATGAAAATATACCAGCATTTAAATTTTAAATTTTTTGGAATTCTAAATTGACAAATATATTTTTTTTAATTTGTTAAAATTACTTGAAAGTGAGAAGCCGCCACTAACACCCATAAATAGGAGATTACGAAATTCTTTTATATTAATTCCGGGCATTCGAGTAAATAAACATCGATGCCTTGAGGGGGGGGGCGCGGTTGGCCAAAGGGCGCCGCAACCCGGGAGCAAAAATTTATAAAGGCACATTTTTAGAGATATAGAGAGAAAAATAAATTTTAATCGAAAATATACTTTAAAGTGGTTCTAATTTTGAATTTTCTAAATTTTTTTAAGGCCGGCCATTCACGATCGCTCCATCCACCCAAAATAAACAAAAATGGAGCTATGTCACTCCAAAAACTGACGTGGGTGGGGAAAACAAATGAATATCGTGTTGTGAATGGATGACATCCATTTGGAGCGATCGTGAATGGCCGACCTAAGACGTCACCACTGAACAATATGCAGATAGTTAAAACAAAATATTCCAGTTTCAGTAAAATCGGAGGTGATTTAGTGGTGCATCAAACTGCTTAAAGTTTAGAAAAATCGAATTCTTACAGTTTTTTTTTTAAACTTTGCACATCCCTAATACAATTTTCTGAACCCTGAATGAAAAAACATATTTACGGTATTTTATAGTCCTTTGGGTTTCCAAAAATCATTCATTCTTGAAAATATATAAACAAAACAGGTATCAAAGTTGAGCGCTATCATATATCTAATTTGTAAATAGAGCCCAACTTTTAATTGCTTCGCCTTCGGCGAAATTCCCTCTCTGACTCAACTTCTTTTTATTCTGGCCAATCAGCGCCGTGATCGTCACATACGCACAACGACAGGAAGTCAGCTTTTAAAGAACTTCAGAATATCGTAAATACACGATTTTTGCATTCAGGGATGGTAAAAATTTTTTAGGAGGCCCAAAGTTAAAATAAAGGGTCGGACTACGCCGAGCGCACAAATTTGCCCATCCACTATTCAAAGAAATAACGCAACGCGTTTGTTTATTTGTTTTGATTTTGCTCTGTTGCTATGCACAATTTTCGAATTTAAATGATTTTTTAACAAATTTATAACAAATTAGGGTATTAATATTATATATCCTATTACTCGTGAGCAAGTCTAGTTTCTGAATATATAAATAAAATTATAGGTTATGTAAAAAAAATATTGACCCCCCCTCTAGAGCGCCCCCTAATGTTTACCAAAAGCTTTTCAGTTCTTGACCTTTACCTCTAGTTTATGTATGCGAAATTTCAAAACAATTGGGTGAATAGTTTTTGAGTTTTCGTTGACGAAAAATATTACCACACACATACACACAGACAAACGGACAAATAGACATCATTCCAAAATCTACTTAAATGGATTCAGGGGACCTCAAAACGCTTAAAAGCTTCAGAAAAATGTCGATTTTTTTAACGATTACATTAACTTTACCTGCCCAACCTGCGGTTGATTGGCAAAGTAAAAAACTGAATTCGATTTTTCTAAACTGTTAGTCGTATTTTGCACCACTTATTCAGCTCCGATTGTACTGAAACTTGAAAATTTCAGTAGAGTATTTTAACTATCTGTATATTTTTTCAGGTGTGACGTCTTAAAAAAATCTTGAAAATTCACTCAAAAATAGCTTATAATAATACCCCGGGAAAAAATTTCCTTTTGAACTCTGTAATCTACGTGATAGACAAAGTTTAGCAGACGGACACTTCGCTATAGTCTATACCGGGTGAGCCAATAGTCCGTGGACGGAAGATTGTGGGCTTATTAAAATAAAAAAAAAATGGTGCATAATGTGGGACCTTTAGAGCTACAAATTAAAAATATTTTTGTTCCAATTGCACCTCATATACAGGGTGGTCCATTTCAAAGTATGTTTTTTTTAAATGGAACGCCCTGTATATTATTGAATATTTGGATTCTACGGCCAATTTTAGTATGACTTTATGTCATGCAATATATGCTAAAACAAACTGTTTAGTCGCAAATCGGGCTTCTGTGAAATAACTGCTGTCTGAAAAAAATTGAATATCGAGCGAACCATAAAACTTAGGGAACTGTTCTTTTGTGAGGTTACTAACCATGAAATGTACTAATGAAGGCCAGATGGGTAACTCGGAATTATTCTTGTGTTGGGAGATATGGCTATGCCAATTTGGAAAATTTAAATCATGGATAACTTCCTTATTTCAAATGGAACATGCTACTTTTTTTATGCCATGGGACGTAGAATTTAATTAGCTTTCAGATGATATAAGGTTGTCTATATCTATCTTTGGTAATTTTATTTTTATTTCAAAATATCTGATTAATTTGACTTACGAATGGAGAAAACAATTAAAATAACAATCCAAATGCAAAATAAAATTGTATTGCAATAATAAATGGAAAAGATATTGCTAAATATTAGAAAATGTATTTAAATTTCCTTTAAAATCATTTATTTGAACTCCTCAAAGAAGTCCCGCTTGCTCAAATTAGGGTTATGATTTTTCTACAAGATGGCGGACCTCCTAAGCTGAACGTAACCCTAAATTCTTTTTCTAGAAGTTCAAATAAATGATTTTAAAGGAAATTTAAATACGTTTTCGAAATCATTTCCATTTATTCAATTTTATTTTGCATTTGGATTGTTATTTTTCTCCATTCGTAAGTCAAATTAATCAGATATTTTGAAATAAAAATAAAATTACCAAAGATAGATATAGGGTCATTCCAGGTCAAATCAACCAAAAAAATAAAAAATTTTCACCCATAATCTCAGATTTTTATGAAACTTGGTATGTTTGTTCTATATATAGAGATAAGTAACAGCACCAAATTTCAATTTTTTATCTCACTTAGTTTTTGAGTTATGGCACTTTAAAGTTTTGATTTTTTCACCTTGCCGCGGCTTGGCTAATGCCAAACAAAATGTGACATGGAAGAGAAAATAATTTCTCATTTGCTTATTTGACACCCAATCTTGATGAAATCTTTTTGGTAGGTTCTTTAAACAATAAGGAATTAGAAAAAAAATATATCACGAATCTAAGTTAATCCTAAAATATAAAAAAAAATTCATATTTTTGATTTTTTTTTAGTTTTGAAAACGCAAACATGGCTTAGCGCTAAAGCCGATATCTCCAAAAGGGAATGAGATATTCAAGAAATTTATTTTTCCTAAATAATATACATGAAATGGGCTTTAATTTAGTAAAATAAAAATTTTGTGTATTTTGTTCCCTCTATTTCTAAAGTCCACTGCAAGTTTCAATATATAGTTTTACATGTTAAAAAGATTTCAAGGGAAAAATGAAAATATACATTTTAAAGAGCATCTAAAAAATAATTGATTTCTGAATTTTAATAAAAATCGTTGCAGCAAATTTTGAGAAAAATCGAAAAAACTGAAAAAGTACATCAGTAAAGTACTAGTCCTTTTTGGCCGATTTTGTTCAAAAGTTTATTTTGAGTGTCCGGGAGGGTACCTAACTTAAATATAAAATTTCAACCTCCTAGCTCAATTCTTTCATGCTTTCAATTGAATTGATTGTGTTTTCGTCTGTGTTCAGTTTTAAGCAGACACACACACATTGTCCATTTGAAATCATGAAAGAATTGAGCTAGGAGGTTGAAATTTTAAATTTTCCAAATCGGCATGGCCATATCTCCCAACACAAGAATAATTCGGGGTTACCCGTCTGGCCTACATTAGTACATTTCATGGTTAGTTACCTCACAAAAGAACAGTCCCCAAAGTTTTATGGTTCGCCCGATATTCAATTTTTTCAGACAGCAGTTATTTCACAAAAGCCCTATTTGCGGCTAAACGGCTTAGCATACATTGCAAATTGGCCGCAGAATCCAAATATGCAATAATATACAGGGCGTTCCATTCAAAAAAAACATAACTTTGATATGGACCACCCTGTAACATGTTATGTTACACCCTGTTATATGAGGTGCAATTGGAACAAAAATATTTTTAATTTGTAGCCCTAAATGCCCTGCATTATGCACCATCGAGAAACTTTAAAAATATCGGTTAATAAGCCCACAATCTTCCGTCAGCGCACTATTGGCCCACCCGGTTTATGTGACTGTCCATATGAAAAGGCACCAAATCTTCCTTGAGCTAAATTTTCAGGAGAGCCAATTTACTAAAAAAGTTAAAAAAAAATCGATTTTTTACTTTCTCTTACATATATGTATATGTCAATATACATATATATATATATATATATATATATATAGATAGAGAGAGAAAGTATTGGATTCATGTCAAAAAGTCGATGTCGAGATTTTAATGGATATGCAGGTTTTGAGGTCCCCTAAATCCAAAAAGTTGTTTTCGCGACATGGTCTGCCTGTGTATGTTTGTGATTCTGAAAAAAATATCTCAAAAACGAAAAGAGCTAGGAAGTTGAAATTTTATATTTATGTTTGACACCCCCATAGGACGTGACATGAAGCTTTTGAACAAAATCGGACAAAGAGTACTAGTACTTTGCATGACCACATATAGATTTAAAATGTTTGAAATTCTATATTGACAAATATTTTTTTTGAGCTTTTCTTGTATTTGCGGGAGAGGGGTTGCCGAATAATTAGTTGATTTGTATATTATATAGTTTGTTATAATGATTTTCATTTTTTCGATACTGTGACGGCGCTACAGGGGTCGAGGGTGGGTGAATGCACCCACCTGGCCTCCCCGTCGCCAATCAGCTTGAGAGCAAAGTTATGGGATGGCAAATAAATTTGTAATTATTTTTACATTATAAAAAAATAAATGATTTAAAAATAAAAATGTTTTCTCTTAAAGTATAGAATAAAAAAATTCTATAAATTTTTTTTTTGTTGGGGGGCGCAAATTATAATTTTGGCCCCGGGCGCAAGTTTTCCTTGCTGCGGCCCTGCCATTGAACGCCCGCCGGAAGCCATCGATACATGTATCTAAATTAAATAAAATTAAATAAATAAATATTATATATATAAATAAAATAAATATAAATAAATAAATATTAAAATATTTATATAAGTCAAATGGCCTCTGCAGTCGAAATGACTTAAAAAGAAGCTTTTTTGGTTTGAATTATTATTATTAGGGAAATTTTTAATTATAGACCACATTTTTTTTGTTAATTAATTATTTATTAAAAATATAAATACTGTACAACGTTTCGACTCAAGTGAACTGACGTGAGTCGGAGCAAGTGAACAGTACTTGAGAACGGCAGAATAAGCAGTCGAAACATTGTACAGTATTTATATTTTTAATAAGTAATTAATAACAAAAAAATGTAATTCCCCTAAAAATACTAAAAAAAAGTAGGAAAGAATTTACAGCGCTCTCACTGTGGATTTTCTTGACATTAAGCATTTTAATAGAGGTTATTTCTCCATATTTAAAAAAAATGGCCACATTTGTTTAAATTCTGATGAATGTAAACAAATGGAAAAAATTTTAAATATTTAAAAAGCCGGAAGTGCTAGGCAAGGCCGGAACTAGGAGATTTAAAATTTCCTATTCAAAATTCATAACATTTTACCTTTTTTGTTTTTTTAGTAATTTTTCCCCATCGAAACTCAAATCAAGGATTTCTTTCTTTAATTGCCGCCCCCTGATATCTGCCGCCCGGGGGCACGTGCCCCCCCTGCCCCTTCCCCCCCCCCTTAGATCCGGCCCTGATGCTAAGGACTAAAACGTATTTTTCCCTGAAGCAGTTTTTTATGCTGAATATGTATATGTAATTATTATTTTTCTACGACCGGGCCGTACTTTTTATGCGTACAGACAGACACCGGAATCTCAGCATAAGCTCTCTCCCTTAGTACTACGTACAGTGAGAGCTAAAAAGAATTAATGGAACGGAACGTAATTCTTTCAATTTATACGACATCCACAATTATAATGGAGCGAGGGCTTTGACTCGTAATATTTTATTTGCTACCTTTCTCATACTATGACCCTCTTCACCCCAGTTTGCGGTAAAATTTTTTCATTTCCTTCATAACCTTAAAAGGCGTTAATTAGTAAAAACATTGATCATGTTATTTTAGGATATTTCTAAAATGGAGGAGCAATTTTTTTAATATTTTTAATACTAAAATTAAAAGATCTTTCATTCCAACTGTCAGATGTTGAATTAATATATGATGAATAAAAAAAAGGAGGCTTATTAAAAAAAATTTTTTTTTTCTCTTTTAAGGAAATTCTTGGCGGCATCTCCTAATTCAATTTAATAAACGAGAGATAGGGACATAAAGTCCCCCAAATGAGCCCTCGTATATTTTACGAGATGCCAATGCGAGTGAGTGGGACCAGGTTTGGCTGGACCCCGGGTCCAGTTGCTGCTGCTCTCGTTCGATGCTAAAAAGTCGTCGTCTTCATCTTGTTGTTGTTGTTGTTGTCTCTGCAGCCGCCAACCAGTCATCCGGCTTGACCTCTCTCTCTCTCTCTCTCTCTCTCTTTCGCTCAGATGCACTCGTTTCTCCATCTTCGCGCTTCAATGGAAACAAATTATAAAATCTTTGGCTACTATCCTGGCGAAGAGAGTCGACTTGAGAGCCCATCCCTTGGAGGCTCTTCTTGATCATTTCAGTCTGATATCGGAAAGACTTCCTCGTCATCATCATCTTTCGAAATAACCAATCGAACCAGAACTTCCCCCCTCCCCTCCTAAACAACATCTTCATTCTAATTGCTTTTGATGATTCTTTAATAAGTTGCAAGTTTTGTTGCATCGATTAAATTTCATTTGGATACATGAACTCGTTCACTCACACCATTTATTATTTTCACATTTGAGCAAGTGTTGCTCTTTACACCTTTCAATTTATTCAATGACATTTGACAAGAAGTCTTTAGCATCATTTGTGATGCGGGCGAAGTAGAATTATCGGTACGGGCATTTTTGTTAAATTAGGTAAAAAATATCCATTTTTGGGTTTCGATTGAATACGATCTTCAATAATCCTTATACAGATTTATTCGATAATTTTAGAGATGAGAATCCGATAAATATTACAAAATAATCGATTTAGTAATCTTAAATTGTGTTTAAATGCGTTTTCCTCAAAATCCCGTATTTTTACTTTCTCGTATAGAATATAAACAGAAAGTATTGTAATCGTCAAAAAATTCGACTTTGAGATTTTGATGTTTCTCCACGTTTTAGACTCCCCTGAGTCAAAAAAAAAAAAAAAAAAAAAAAAAAACATTTTTGGGCATTATGTCTGTGTGTGTGTGTGTGAACACGATTGATTAAAAACCAGAGCAGCCAGATCGATGAAATTTGGTATATGCTCCTTACACTAAAATTGTAGATTTCTGTCAACTTTTGGAGTAAATACGTCACCTGGAAGTAGTACTTTACCTAAAAAGTTTTTTCAGAAATTTCGAAATTTTCAATTTTTTTGTCATATTTTGATATTTTTGACTTTTTTTTTTCCAAAACTGAAATAGTTTTTGAAATAATCAACGAAGAAAAAGACAAAAATGTCTATTTTATCATAATATGACAAAAAAATTGAAAATTTCGAAATTTCTGAAAAAACTTATTAGGTAAAGTACTACTTCCAGGTGAAGGATTTACTCCAAAAGTTGACAGAAATCTACAATTTTAGTGCAAGGAGTATATTCCAAATTTCATCGATCTGGCTGCTCTGTGTTTTTAAGCAACCGTGTTCACAGACACACATAGAGACACACACACAGACATAATTCCAAAAGAATATACGAGAAAGTTTTGGGGAAGTCATTCCCGATTGATTATATCTATAACTTTGAAAGGGTGTTACTTTTTTAGTTTTTGAGATATCATAGTAGTTTTGGACTTAAAATTCTCTTCTACAATAAAAAATCAATAACTCAAATAACTAGAGGTCCCTTTTCTCTTTTCGCATCGCATTTATAAATAATAATAAAATATAGCCAACGAAGATGCAAAACTTGCCTGCGTTAAATAAAATAAAATATCAAAGAGTTTATGTGCTGACGCATCTTGGTCATCTTACGCCCAATTTTTGAAAATAAATCTCCTTGCATTCAACTGTTGTTATGAAATTTGATCCAGGCAAACAGCTAAGGTGAAATAAAAGCCTTTTTTTATTTCTCTTTTATCCGTCGACGTTTCGCCCACTAATCGCTTCCTCAGGAAAAATAATACGACAATGGCATATATGGACCCTGTTACGCATTAGTGTGTCAAGCGCCAGCTACCGAGTTTTGAGAAAATTAACATTAAAGTTTTTTTGTTTTCATTGGATTATATATAATTTTTTTTGTCAATTGTGCAAGTAACATTAAATATAAATTTTTTTAGGTCATATTTAGGGTCCATATAATAATTTTTATAAATATCAAATTAATTATTGCCTAGGCATTTGTACCTCTTTTCAGTATGTAACTACTTTAGTGCCTTGATTTTAATAATATCGTTCTGAGGAAGATCACGATTAGCAACCGAAACTTCAAGGAATTAAAAAATTTGGAAATTTTTATTTTATCCTTGGTTGCCTGAATTTGCCACCTCTATTTTTAGATTTAGATAGGGATGAAAAAGCCGCTTTTGATGATTTTGATTTAAGAAGTGAAGGGAGACTTTTACATTTGTGGTGAAAATTTCTAAATAAAAAATTCTCTTTTATTATACAATCTTCGGTATTTAAAAAGAAAACTAGTTATTTGAAAGGCTAAATTAATATTTCCCAGTTTTCGGGCATGACTTGAAAAAAATAAAATAAATATCCTGGATCGCACATACTTTGTTTATGTAAACATACATAATAAGCAGTCAGAACACGTTCAAATATCAAATTTCGCAGAGAATAAAAAAAAAAATATATATTATAGATTATCATAAGAAATTCTAAAAAAATGACTGTGAATAATAAAATTTGATATTATAATAAACTAAACAAAACGATTAGAGCCTGTCACTATAACGTTACAATACAAATATTCACTTAGTTTGTTGGGGATCTAAATAAGTGAACAGAATGGCCTCTTCCTTGGAACTATAATTGGCTAACCCTCGACGCACTCTAAATTAATGTGACGCAGGTTAATGGTTCCGAGGCCATGGGGTAGAGGTCAGGCCCTCGTATCAAAGGATTTATATATTTTTTATAGAACAGAGGGTGAATCCTCAACCCCTAGCTCTACTCTATGGCTTAATCACTTGAATATTTATTGTGAATACTAGCCTCCCTAGACCGCCTCCAACTGGCTTGGGCCCGCCTTCGGCGGACCATCGCCTTTTCTTAATTAAGTGCAGCAATTTTTCAATCAACTCGTTTCAAGCAATAAAAAATACATATCTGATTTATTAATCTTATCCCTTGAAATTGTATATATGGACTGCAGTATATAATGGAGGAGTGTCCATTTGTCCGTCTGTCTTGATCCAATCCGAGTACCATCCCCGATCTGAGGAAAAAAAATATTATTATTATTTGAAATTCCTATCGGGATCCCCGTTTATTTACCCGAGGTGCTTTCGTGTACGAAGACACACACCTCAAACCCAACCGGCCTCTGGCCTTAGCCATCTACCGGCACCCCGTGAAGTTACATCATTTCCTGTCTTTAACTCCTCCTCCTGCTTTCTTCTCTAGCTAGTGAACTAATCCTTATTTCTGGTTCCAACCGGCTCCTTATATCCAACCTCTTCTATGCTACGGAGGATGTCCTGGTTTGAGGAGGGACTCCCTTAGCACCGGCGTGTGGCCTACTCCTTTCGAAGAATGCATCACTGAGAGGGAACCATGGGGGGGACAGCTCTATGGAAAGAATGTTTATAAGTTTTTAGTTGTCTGATATGTGGCTAGATGGCAATACTAGACTAGTTAAAAATTTATCCTGTAGAGTTCGTTCCATTCGCCAACAATATAACATTTTTTCATGAGTTTAAATAAACAAATAAAAAAAAAAAACATTATAAATTTGAATATAATAAAATTGTAACGTGCCCTACTCAATTATACACCCGCAATTATTGCCCTTCGCATTCTATATGCTCTACGTGTTTTTAAAATGGGAAAGAAAGAAGTAAGTTCTTAATTATTTCATTATTTATTTTTTTTTTTAAATATGTGACAGTCCACAATGGGGTTTTTTAATTACCCCCTCCCAAAAAAAAAAAAAAAAAACAGTGGGGAACCCTGAAAAATATTCGATTCATCAGAATCAATGTATTTTATATAAAAAATTAAAAAAAAAAAAAAACAAGACCTTAAACTCATTTTTCTCAAAACTAATATATAATCGTAATCCAGTTTCGATGCATTGTCAAGGGATGCTTTACAAAATACTTGCCTGAAAAGATATGGGGTAAATTATTTTGTTTTCCTGCAAAAGAAACGCTTCTCCGCCAGTGTCTTCAAAATCTAGATCTAAACGAATTAATTTCATTTACTGCAAGACAGATTAATAACAGAGGATATAGGGTTTGCCAACGGCATTTCAATGACACCCAATTCCAAAATAATTTACAACTTAAGCTTCTCAAGCAAGTTATTCTTTCACCGATTTGTTGTTACACTGTGCAAGAAGAAAAAATACACGCAACATCCAAGCCAAACAATCTACTGGGAGTTAATTTTTTTTTATTCGGTGAAACCTCCTAATTTTCTAAACAAAATAATAAAAATTTTTTTGCCAATTTACTTGTAGATTTCTTGCACCCTTCAAATAAAGGAATAATTAAAGAGGAGAAAAATCTAGACTACATAGATGACAATGTCCAAGAAGAGGAAGAGGCAACACTGAAAACATCCACGCCCAGCCTTTGCCGATTAATTATAATTTTTTTACAATTTGCAATAAATTTTTTTAACACTAATTTCTCTTTTTTACTTTCTCTTACCTATGTATATATGTAATATATATATAGAGAGAAAGTATTGGTTTCATGTCAAAAATTCGATGTCGAGATTTTGATGGATCTTCACGTTTTGAGGTCCCCTGAATCCAAAAAAGTGGTTTTCGCGACATGGTCTGTCTGTGGGTGGGTGGGTGGGTGTGGTGGGTGGTGTGTGTGTGTGTGTGTCTGTGTTCACTTTTAAGCATGAAGGAATTGAGCTAGGAGGATGAAATTTTATATTTAAGTTAAACACCACCCGGGACCGGAAAAATAAGCTTTTAATCAAAATCGGCCAAAGAGTACTAGTACTTTACTGATGTACTTTTTCAGTTTTTTTCGATTTTCTCAAAATTCGCTCTAACGATTTTGATTAAAATTCAAAAATCAATTATTTTTTAGATGCTCTTTCAAATGTATATTCTCGTTTTGCCCTCAAAATTGTTTGAAGACCACTTTACTCTTGCACTCCATAGAAAAGATAGGAGAAATGGTTGCCATGGTAACAAAATATAAATATTTTCCCATACTTATAAATTTTACATCTGAATTCAAATATTCCCTACTGCCGGGAACTAAATACATGTCGACACAAAAAATCTGGTGTGACAAGCACAGTACACAACTTTCGATTACCGAAGGTAAGAGAAAGTTGTGTGCTGTGCGACAGTCACACCAGATTTTTTCATTTACTGTTCATTTTCAAATAATTGTTTTAATCTTTTTTTTTATTTTATCATACCGATAAACATATATATTAATATCAAGGGAAGATAGAGGGGGGGGGGTAAAGGATTTAATTACCCCCCCCCGAGATTTGAAAAAAATACTTTTTTTCAAAAATAAATTTATTTTTAATGAAAAATTTTAAAAATTAACACTTAAAAATTTGATTTGTATTTATATTCTGGCAAACAAGTGCAGAATAAGCCTTTAAATTACCGAAATGAAGAAAAAATTGCGTGCTGTGCGATCAGTCACACCAGATTACCCCCGTTTCCCCCGAGAAACACCTCTGGATCCGCCCTTGATTAATATACAGAAAATATTGAATAAATATCAAAAATTCAATACGAATTGGACGAAGTTTTCCTGTGCAACTATCACATCAGTATTTGAAACAAATTAAATTTTTCGTGCACTTTTTTTTTTTAAATTTATTTAAGGTCTTTTTCGGCATCTAAGGTGATTTAGACCCCATCCCTATTAATTTCAAATGATTAGTAGCCAATTCAAATTAAATAAATTTTTCTCGCTTGGGACGGGACGCGAACTCGAGACCTTAGGCACGAGAAGCTAATGTCTTCTCTCTGAGCCACGGGTCTCCCGCGCAAAATAATAGGTCGACACGCGTATAGAGGGCGCTAAACTTATAAACAATTTTTAACCTGGAGCTGTCCCATCTTGATTGTATGATCTGTGGAGGGAGCCTTCTTTACGTCCCTTCCACAGGACGGGATGTCACAGCAACTCCCTCTCCTCATAGAGTTGCCTGGGGGCTATTGAGGTAAGATCCTATATTCCAATCCAGGGCTTAGTTTGAGGATTTGTTTACATTAAATAAATATTTTTATTTAATGAAAAATCCCGCACGCCCAGGGTTTGAACAGGGATCTTCTTTGTAGAAGCTGACACCAGCGAGCCCCCGAAAAAAAAATAAATAAAAATTTAATTAAATAACAATTTTTATTATTTTACATTTGAAAGATTTAATTAATTAATTATTTTAATTAATTTTAATTGGCTTTAATTTTTCATTTGGTTTTATTATTTGATAAGGCAAGACAAAATCTCAATGCTTTCCAATGGGCAAATTCTGGATTTTCTGAAATTTTTCGGTTCTCCCCTTTTGAGAATTTGTGAACCCGAGTATTTTTCCTCGACTCTCCATAACATCCTCTAGAACAGCGATTCCCAACCCGTGGGCTGCGGGCTGATTGGTACTGGGCCGCGGATATTTATATAAAATTATATAGCTCTCAGGCTTGGTGTAGGGGTTAGCGTGCTAACCTTCTATATCGAGGGTCGCTGGTTCAGACCCCAATCAGTCCGAAGATTTTATTTAAGCCATTTAAATACCAAATATATAAAACATACGAATATCGTTAAAAGCCTTTCAAAAAAGGTTGGGAACCACTGCTCTAGAAGACTGTAAAATTCATTTCAAAATTTCAACGGGAAGTTTTTCAAACAGAGCGTGACAGCCGGACAAACGGACTATCCTCTATTATATATATAGATATTAATGTATACATCCCAGTATCTATAAGAATTGTTGAAAGCAAAAAAAAAAAAAAAATTATATCCCCCTTGTCGTGATGATGGGTGACGTTGAGAGATGAATTGAAATCAATATTCCAAACTGAAGTCTTTTTTTTTCCAACCACAACCTCCGATCTTGCTCTTCAAAAATGAATAGTCGTAAACAAAAAAAAAAAAAAAACAAAAAAAAAAAAATTCAAAGCATTGGCGGATACATTATAGCGCCTTTTCTCTGGTTAAAAATAAATTAGTTTTTAATAATCCGTTAATGGTTAAAAAAAAAAAAATTAGTAATTATAAAAGCAGACTAATAGATTCTGAGTAAACTTTTTTCTCACTCGAAAATACAAGTTAAGGAAAAAAAAAAAAAAAAACAAAGTTGTAAACAAATTTAATAAATAGTTTCGTGAAAGGTAACTGAGGATAATTAATATTTACTAGCTGCACAGCCCATCTTCTGGGAGTTGTGCTCACCCCTATTGTCAGTAATCCCCAAACTTTTTATCACGGAGGACCGGTCTACGTTAGATAATTTCACTTCGGCCCGCTGAGGGCGAAACGTTGATTGTTTATATTTTAGATTGTTTTGATTTAATTGTATTTAAACATCTTCTTATCCATGGTAAGGCGGACAAACACCAGATAAATACATCACAGTAAATAAAATAGAAATAATTTAATATTCCTTTGCAGGCTCGGTACGATTTGATCCACGGAACGGTAGCGGTTCTATCTTAAGAGGGTTCAGGAGCGACGTCTAAACGTACTTAAAAAAAAAACTAGAATATTATAAGGAATTTTTCAATGAGGTTTTTTTTTAAATGAATTAAATTCATAAGAGATTATTGGGACATCGAGCTATAATTATTTTAATGACTTATTAAAAAATTATCGTTTTTTTGTTATCAAGCAAATACAAAAAAACAATCTGTCCCAATAATCTTTAAATTTTTTAAATTTCAAAATGAATTTATTGTTATTATTAATCAAAGATTAATTAAGAAATTTTTAAAATAAGCTTAGATGATTTATTTAAAAATCAACTGTCAAATTAGTTCAGCATTCTTGCAATAGATGGCAGGCTAGTCTAACAGACGATATAGTATTAGCCTATATTTATATATTTTTATGCTTTTATAAAAGATACATAATATATAATAACATTTATAAAGTATTTATTGTTAAAAGATCAATTCTCCCCAATTGGGGTAAAAATGAAACTTTTGTGAGTAAAATTGAGTGAGTTTCAAAATTATCATGGGGCTATAATATGAAAGATGCTAAAAAGAGGCGATTTCGTTTTTTTTTGCTCTTCGCCATGGGGTAATATCAACTTACACAAAAATATTTTGGGGTAATGATTAAAAAAGTTCCCCGCGCTAACCCCTTTATCAAGCCCGTGGGCTTAAATTGTTTTAATTTGATTTAAATTATTTGAACTTGTGTTAAATTTACTTAGAAATGTATGAGAAATTTCATATTAAATGTTTCATAAATTAGAGT